>PVKN010007107.1:0-27233 GCA_004027915.1 Capromys pilorides
GGCGGTGGGGTGGGCGGTGGGGTGGGCAGGATGTGCTACCCTAGAATGGAGCTTGGCTCTCGCTCTGAAGCGCTATGCAGTGTCCTCCCCAGTAACTTTGAGAATTCAGCTGAAGGAGGGAAAGGTGGCTGATTTGAGGAAACTAAGTACACCCATCAGTGTATGATGATTTATGATTGTCATTGTCCACGCCCACAGATCACTTATTTCGTAGTTTTGAATACAAATACACTTGTGCATTCCTGAAACTGGGTGTCAGAGGCACGTGCCAGTGTGCTGCTTTTAACTTAAATCACAGAGGTTCTGGTAAGGTCAGGATTCTAGTGCTTGCCGTTGTAGACTGGAAGTCAGAAGCAGCCTTTCTGTGGAGAGGAAGGATAATGGTGCAGAGTGGTGATCTATTATGTAATATCCTTTGTGTAGTAAAAGTTCTGCCAAAGTTAAACAAACTATTCCTTTCTAGCGTTGAAGACTGAATTTTTTTTTAAATTGTTGCTTCTGGGAATTGAAGCTGGGCTTTTGTATTATGTCCTAACTCTTTTTAATTTTTTAATCACTCTTTTAATTGCCTTAATTTGCCTAGACAGGCCTGGAATTTGGGATTCTCCTGTTTTCCTCCTCATCCACAGGGTCTTCATTCACTTTGGAAGGAAGCACTTTGTCTAATAATCAGAATTAAGTCATTGACAGTCATGGTTTTAGTTCTTTTCTCGGTTGTTTTATCTTGAACTCTGCTTTTATTTTATCTTTGGCACCAGAACTCAAACTCAGGACCTTGCACTTACCAGGCAGATGCTTGTGCTGCTGAACTGCATCCTTGGCCCTTGAACTCTGCTGTGAATTGTGGCTTCTACTTCCTTCTTTTGCTTTGGCCTCTCTCTCTCCTCACTGTGCCTACCCTGATTCTAGACTTTCAGCTGCTAGGTACACCCTTAAGTTTTGTTTGGTTGGTTTGGTTTGGTTTTTACTAACAGACTGGTCACAATATTATGTTGATACTTTAGGAAAGTCATAAAAGCTATCCTAAACTTTTCATTTCAAAATGAAATAATTTGGATTTTTTGCTTTTGTTTGTTTGTTTTTGAGACAGGATCTTGCTGTGTAGTTCAGGCTGGCCTCAGATTCATGGTGATCCGCTTCCTTCAGCCTCCCAAATGGTAGGATTACAGGCCTGTGCCTCATGCCTGGCTAATTTTTTGTGTTCATTGCTTTTATTCTTTTTTGGCCAGGATTCACTGAATAGTTATATGGTGTTGCGGTACACACACACACACACACACACACACACACACACACACACGTGTATCTGAAACAGAAGTTCTGGAAAGTGTTTACCTTTACTGAATGTGATGTTCGCTGGGCGTGGTAGCGCATACCTGTAATCCCAGCACTCAGGAGACTGAAGCAGGAAGATCGCCATGTGTTTGAGGCCAGCCAGGCTACATTTTTTTTCTCTCTCAAAAAACCAAAAAATAAGAAATAAGTAAATAAGATATTCAAAGAACATATTGCTCAAGGTATTGTTCAGATATATTAAGGGTATAGCTCCAAGGCACAGAACCTGCTTGGGAAGTGCAAGGTCCTGAGTTTCCCAATACCAAAAAATAACAGTAAATAAATGAATATTTGAAAACATTTATTTCACATCCACTAATGGAATATAACATGGAGATTAGAAGATACTTTTTATTATCTATTTTGTTAATAAACATGCTTTATGCCATTGCCAGTTGTAGTAAGCAAACTTACACTATTTACTGTTATCAATAGATAATCCCTTGAAAAAAATTTTTTTTCCTTTTCTTTATGTATTTAGTACAGGATCTACAGGGTCTCACTACATAGAGCAGACTCGGTGATTCTCCTGTTTTTAGCCTAAAGCACTGGGATTACAAGCATACGCCACCACGCCCAGTCTCAATTGCTGTCTCAGCGTATGCTGGGAATCAAACCCCCATCATGCGCTCTGCCTAAACAGGTGCTTTAGTCCACAGAGCTATCTGGCCAGCCCCCTTGAAAAATTTTGACAACATGAAATTATCCCACTGCTACTTACTATTTAAATAAGTGTTTGCATAGTATACTAATGTAGCATTGTTAGTAGCAGTCAGTAAGTTTTCTGGCTTTTTTTCTTTAATAATCTTATATCTAGCTGTTGCTACACATTTAAAGAGGTGCTTTTGGGTGGAGGAGGCAATAGGCCAACCTGTCCTCTTTGCCCCGAGTAGTCATGGTAACCAGTGTCAGTTAGGTAGCGATAGTTACCTGTCCTATCTGCCAATTGCCATAAGGTCATTTGGATTTTTTTTTACAAGTTCTAGGTAATAATTTATATATGTGCCACTTTCACTTTATGGCAAGGACATGTGATCTAACTAAACTGGGAACCTGAGATTGTGCCCTTTAGCAGTATGGTTCTGAGAATTGAGATTTGCCTGTTATTTGACACAGTGCTGTGTCTGATGAGTCTTACGGTAAACGTTGCTTTTGTATGTGACTTACTGAACCAGGAAGTCCTCATTCAGAGGGTTTATAGACAGTATCACATCCACAAGGGCTGCTTCAAGAAGGCTGAAATTGGATACAAAGTTCCCAAACTACTGTGTAATGCAGTTTCTTCTCGCCTAACAATGAAAGAGCCCACAGCAGGAAGTGAGCTCAGGAAGCATTGTGGGTTTTGTGCAGTATTTAATAAAAGCTTTGAGTGCTTGAGATTGAGCCAGCTCGTCGTTGATATTTTCCTGACCATTAAACTGTTTGCTTTTCTCACAGTTACTGATTTATTCTATTTTAGAATGAGGTAATTATTCATTTTAAATCGACATAATTTTAATCCTCAGTCTTTTTTATGACAATAATAGTAACTGAACCCAGGGACTCTCTGTCACTGAGCTGCTTCCCTACTCCCCCAGCCCTTTTTGACTTTATTTTTGTGGGGGCGAGTCTGGCTAAGTTGTCGACACTGAGCTGGAATTTAAGATCCTCCTGCTTCAGGCCCCCAAGTAGATGGGATTAGTGTCTGCTACCATGCCCTCAATCTCCGCTAAATTCTTCCAGAAGTGGGGCATGGAGGCTCACACCTGTAATTCTGGCGCTCAGGAGGCTGAGGCAGGATGACCACTGCTAACTGTCCTGGCCCTTTACTTATAGGTAGCATTTCTGACCGTACCCATCATATTTCCACATAACCCTGAGGTTGGTTGTTCATTCTTAATAATGCTTTGCATATAAACCTCTTTCTGGGTTAGTGTGTCATACCTGGAATAATTACAGAAGTAATAAAAATTAGGTTTATATAGCACTTTACAAAGTCCTTTGACATATTCTACCATGTAAACCACTCTGTGAGACAAATGCTGTTTCCATCTTGTAGTAGTTAATATATTTAAAGCACAACCGTTTGCTTATCCTCTTAGTTCAAGACTTTGGTGATTTCACAGCAAGCCAAAGAATGAATTCACTGTTCTAAACGAGCTTTTTATATTGCTCAAGATTTTTCCCCATAAAAACCTTCCCATCAAGTCAGTTTTATTTACTTCAGCCAGCATCTGTTATATACCATACTCCACAGACACAGCCAACACAGCTAGTATGTTTGGTGCTAGATGCAGAAAGATACTGGAACATTTTTCTCTTCAAGAAATGCACTGCCCTGCACATGGAAAGGCACATATGCCAAGTTATCTGTAGAACAGGTTTATGAACTGAAAGCTGCCTCAGTCTCCTAAAACTTTAAAAATTATATCTAGAAAAGGGATCCTCTCTGATATTATATATATATATATATATAGACAGATAGATAGATAGATAGATAGATATAGATATAGATATATAGATAGAGAGATAGATATTTTTTTTTTTTAAGCCCCAGGAACCAAAAAATAGATGTAAAGAGCTGAGAAGTACAAAAAATTTGGCAGCTAGAAAGTTGACAGCTCAGTAGTAACTGATACAGCACTTAAAGGGGTCAACCAGTGTATATGAAAAATATTCCAGATAGGCTCAGAAATGGGAGACAATAGAAACTTCAGAAAGGTGGGGTACAGAAGAGATAAAAACAGAAAGTCAGATTGAAAATCAGCAGCATTGTGAAAGTGGCCACCCAGCTGAAGACAGGGAAAATAGGAACAAGATTATGCACAGAATGGTAAGACCCCTGAAGCCTGTGTGGGGGAGGGAGGAGCATAGTGATGCAGCCCTATAATCCCAGCATTGGGGAGGCTGAAGCAGGAGGATTTCTGGGCTATAAAACAAAAGCCAGCCTGGGCTACATAGGGAAATCCAGTCTGAAGGGGAGAGAAAACCCAAAACTATTAAATAGGATTTCACAGGTACCTAGAATTTCTTTGAACTCTTGTATCTTCATCATCATCATCATCTATTATTTTTTTTTACTTCAAAAGAGATCTGGGAATCATTTAAAAATATAGTTTGTGGTAATAGAAAAAAGATTTTTCCTGAATCTGTAAATGAAAATGAGAATACTGTGGCTTATGTTCTCTAGCTTAATATGTAAATAGCCTGGCTTTCCTCTGTGAACTTGTGGGTGGACATGATGCAGAGACACTATCAACAGAACCCTGTGTGCGCAAACTGGGTTTAGAGCTCAATAACTGAGCCAGAAGGGACTTTCCTGAAAAATACATGCATTGTCCTAACTGGTGTGGAAGAAATCTTCAGTTGAAAATTTAATCTGCTTGGGAGTTGACTATTCTCAACTACTTAATCTCTTTCTTAGTATTAGTGTCCTTTTCATAATTTCATTAAGTGTCTTTTAATATATATTTTTTATTTTTATTTTTTACAGTACCAGGGATCAAACTCAGGACCTTATGCTTGCCAGGCAAGCGCTTATTCCACTGAACTGTCTCCCCAGCCCTATATTTTTTAAATTTTTTGGTACAGGGTCTTGCTACGCACTTCAGACTCGTAGTAATCCCTCCTATCTCAGCCTTCCCAGCGCTGGGATTACAGGCGTGCACCACCATGCCCAGTTTCAGGGCCAGCATGGTGCACCCAGGGTTCTGGGGCTGGCACAGCATAGGGATTGGACTTTGGACCTTGCACTTGCAGTCAGGTGCTTCTACTGCCGAGCTACCTCCCTAGCCCTCATTAAATGTCTTTTAAATTTTGGCTTTGATAGAAACGTTAATCAGAAATGCAAATTAAACTTTTGAAGCCTAATGCAATTGATACACAGAGGAAAATGCCTATTTTCTGCTTGTGCTCTTAAAAATGTCCCTGTTATAATAATTTCGTAGGTGTTTGGCATCTTGTTCCCTTTATTATGTTATTTACGAACAGAATTATTCCTCAGCATACTCCTTGGTCTATGACAGCAGCGGTACGGTATTAAAGGGCAGTGACGTTTTACCTTATAAAGGTCCTTGTATCTAGAGGTTGGTAAATGAGAACTTGTAGTACAAGCATGTTTTTGTCTCCAAAATGTTTTATTTTTCTTTATTATCAGAACGGTGTATGTCATATAAAAATCAGAAGAGACTGAGACACAGTCGAATGTCTTAATAGATATCTTCATCCTTTCCCATACATATTCAGTTATGTTTATATAGACGCAGAACATTTAGTTGTACATACTATTTAATCAGCTGAGCTTTTGGGTATCTGAGCCGTGCGGAAAACACCCTCATTATCTTTACAGCCTGGCGGGTAAGACAGGGCAAAAACTCCAAGGAGCAGCGTGAAGTCCAGGGTAGTGTCTCCAAACTGCCGTGTGCCAAGTTCTCGGGAGCTGCTAAGGACTGGGTGGAGCATGAAGCAGCAGACTTATAGGTGTGCTAAGTGACAGCTGTGTGTTACAACTCCATCTTTATCCATGTTCCTAGTCTAGAGGTCAAGGATCATTTTTCCCCTGGTACTGGAGATTGTACCAGGGCCTCATGTGTGCTAAGTGACAGCTTTGCCACTGGCACACCCACAGGGCTTCCCCCCTTTAAAGGCAAGCTCTTGCTTAAGTTGGCCTCTAAATTGCAATCTTCCTGTCTCAGCTTCCCAAATAACTGGCAATATAGGAATGTACCACCATGTCTGACCTAGAAAAATACCAGTTCCATTTATAGAAGTAGGCAAGTTGTGAGGAAAAATCTTTATTTCTGGAAGCACTTTGAGATATCTGTTATCCAAGTGAGGTACATAACCATGTCCAGCCCTCTGACTGCAGGCCTCCTGCACCCTGGACCATCAGTAATGATCCCATGAGATGGTAAATAAACTTGTAACACCATTTTTTTTTTTTTTTTTTTTGTCTTTTTGAGACAGGGTCTCGCTATGCAGTTCAGCCTAGCCTTGAGCTCACTTTTGTATCCTAGGCTGGTGTCAGACTCACACTAATACTTCTGCCTCAGCCTCCTAAGTGCTGGGATTACAGGCATGCACCACCACGCCTGGCTATAACACAATATAATTTTTAGTGGTGTTTTTTGTGCTGTCTTTACATAGTGTTTTCCTGTGGACTGCCTGTGTGATGGTGGAGCTCCATAGGGGCGAGCACAGGGCAGTGCTAACTCTGCCCACAGAGGTACAGTAAGTGGATGCGAGATCTATGTGTCAGATGTCACACACATTTGTTGTGCCACTAAAAAACCCCAGGGATAACTGATAATAGTATTTCAATCTACCTTGATGAGAGGGACCTGTGGATGTCAGAGTCCCTTCGTGGTTCTCATCTCAGCCCAAGAAGTCTAAACTTAAAATCCTAAAACCCATTGTTGGAATTCCATCAACTTAATTCCAATCTACCACTCCCAGCGCAACCCACAGCAATAACAAAGACACTAAAACATATTTATACAATTAATGGGGAGCCAAGGGGCCCTAGGTCCAACCATAAAAGCAGCTTCTAGAACCAAGAGAGTGATCGAATTGGGCTTTTTTCATTGGAGAAGGGCGAGTGGCTTATGAAAGGGAATTTTGGGAAGAAGGTGAGCCCTGAAGGGAACTGTGGGAAGAAGGTGAGCTGCGAGCTGGGCTAGGTAGGAGGCCTGCATTCATCTCCGCCATATTTAGAGATTTACAAAGGCAGTAATTTGCATTATGCTATTGAGATCGCATCTGATATTTTGGGGGTCTGGTGCTTCAGCTCTGACATGTAATCTTTCACGCCCCAGGAAGTCATAGCCTCCATCTCGAGGCTCACTCCCAGCTGACACCATGGAGCATTGGCTCTTCAAAAATTACCATCAGCTCCTCGGGCAGACCATTACACACTGCTTAAGGCCAATTGAAAGGATAATGAGAAATCCTAGCCAGCTCTGTACATTTCAATACGAGGGAATAGGGTCAGGCTCAGTCAAAATGAAGACAGTCTCTTTTCTTTTAAGGAGAGCTGCTCAGGCAGTCCTCCACATGTGGAGACACGTAATTATTATTAATCAGACATATATTTGGTTACTACACTTCCATGTATTAGTTTATAAAGTAATTTCACAATTTAAAGTATTTTTAAAAGGATATTTTGAGATTTCCACACGTTAACTATAGCATATACTCTATATATGGCCCAAGATAATTCCTCTTCGTTTATTGCAGCCCAAGTAGGCCAAAAGGTTTGATACCTATGAGGTATGTGGTTAAAGATGTAGAATGAGTCCTGCTGAACACCTGGAACAGTTTTGAGAACCACCTCCTAACTGGACAGCAGATGAGTTCCCTAAGACACAGGCCTGGCAATAATTGGTTTTAGTTCACATTATCCCTTGTGGCATCCCACAAGGGATACCACTCAACATCAGGGCAGAAAGTACAAGATCCCTGTTTCTTAGTGAGTTAGATGAATGAGGAGTTGTTTATGGTAAGCCAAGAATTTAAATCTTTGAAATTCTGGCATTTCTTTTTGGTTTGCCTCAAGGTGTGTGTGTGTGTGTGTGTGTGTGTGTGTGTGTGTGTGTGTGTGTGGGTAGCTTTCTTAAAATTTTTCATATGCCCTTAAATTTTAGATTCTTAAAACTGTTTTTGTTCTAGTCCTGCTGTATCTCACATCTGTGCTTAGCTTTTCACTTATGAGTCATGTTTCATGTATATGAACAACACTGGGAATGTGACCTTTCTCATGACCCTGTAAGCTAAATTTTTGCTTTGCATTTCCCAGAAGAAATGTCACTAAACATGTACATTCTGCTTTTCCCTTAGGTAAAAATCTCTACACCAATGAATATGTAGCAATCAAACTGGTAAGTAGAACCTGTGTTTATAGTACCTGTGCCTCGGTGCTCTCACTGCTCATGTCATTGCACAGGAAAGAGCTGTCAGCGTTTGTAGCAGTGCTGTTTTCCCCTTGTACATGATCTCACATGATAATTTTTCTTTAATTATCTTTCATTTCTTTAATTATTATTATTATTTTTTTTATTTATTTGTTTGCTTGTTGTGTTTGTTTGTTTATTTATTTATTTTGTGGCTGGCTCAGCCTGCCCTGGTGGTGGCGCTGGCGCAGCATGTGGTGCCGGGGATCGAACCGCAGTCCCTGCAGTTGCCTGAGCCTTCCTACGCAGGCGCTTTAGACCACTGAACCATCTCGCCGGCCCCAATTTTTCTTTAATTATAATATAATGTGTCAGGGAGCTAGATGAGCGGCACCGGCACCTGCCTGGCAAGTTCAGGGTCTTGAGTTCAATTTGAATTAGGAGACTAGCAATGAAATAAAAAATTCCTTTGTAAAAAATAGCTAGAAAAACTAGAAAATCTGTGGCCTCTCTAGATATCTTACCTTTAAAAAGATAGTCTCATTGAAAATTCATTTTGGGGCCCAGCAGTATAGTCAGCAGACTAAGCACTTGCTTAGGTAAGCGCAGGCGCTAGGATTCAATCCCTGGTACTGCATGCCGTGCCGGTCTCACCCCTGGGAGCACGGAGCGGGCGATGGAATCCAGGTGTGGTGGCCCACACCTGTAATTCTAGCAGTAGGGAGGCAGAAATCAGGAGGATCACTACAAGTCCAGGCTGTGTAGTGAGACCCTGCACAAAAAAAAAAGAAAATTCATTTTATTTTTCTTTAGTATATCCGATCCACTTTGACAATGGAAGGTGTTAATGTACTTTGAGTAAAACCAAATCTAATCATTTAATCATGTTCTAGAAAAGCTGTCAGGCATGAAAATCCATGTGGTCTCACTAGAGGCAGAGTTCAGTACTGATCTCATGAATAACTAAACAAGTCATTAAAAATGACATCTTTTATTTATTTTAAATATTTGATACTAAGTCTCACCCCTTACTCTGGGTTGTACCCCAAGCTCATCATGGACTCACAATCCTCCTGCCTCAGCCTCTCAGTTTCTGGAATTATAGATGTGCAACACCATGGCCAGCAGGATCTTTTTTTTTTTTAGGATCTTATTTTTGAAAGAGAATAATTTTATTACTGTTGAGGAGTAATAATTTTGGAAGAAACAATTCTTTGACATATTTAAGGGTGATCCAAAGCCATTTCTTGTCCTATGAAATAAATCATATGATTAGTTGCTATGAAAGTATGATTGCTCATCTGTTTAGTAAAGGTGCGTTGGCCAGGATCTCCTGGTAATTTTAAGTCTTAGTAGTTTCAGGCCAAGGAGTTAATGGTTAGTGAAATAATCTTCCAGTGATTGAATGTTGTTCACATTTAGTGCTCTCCCACCTGTTCTGTGCGGGGTCTCTTCTCATTGAGCTTGTTAGTTTGTTAGGAAGTTCTCAATGAAGGGTGGATATAAGCAGGTAACTCACGGAGTATCCCAGCGCTTTCATGTTTCGATTTGGAATTTGTGGAGAAATGAAGGCATAAAGGAAAGGAGTCCATATGGTAATGCAGGTCACATAGCCTCTCTGATTAAAGTTGAAGGATTGACCATATTTTTTTATTTATAGGAATTTCATAGTTATTTACAAAAGTATTCTCTAATATATCTTTTTTCTTTTTCTTCCTAAATAATCCAGAATAATCTTGGGTTATTTTGGGTACTGACAGGGAAAAATGAACAGTCCTTTGATTCAAAATTTTACCTCATTATTGTATGCTTTTTACTGTGCCTTTGTATATCCAGACTTCTTCTAAGGCTATTAGGAACACTTGTTCTTATCTAGTTCTTATCTAGATTTCTCCTACATATTTCACAGTAGTTGGCTTGCATAGATAATCATATAAGCATATTATGGACACAACTGACCATACCATTTCACCTTCCTTTGATTAAACTTTCATTTTTGTGGCCAATAATTAAAAATACAGGCTTGGGTCCAGAACAGTAGCAGAATGCTTGTGTTGCAAGTGTGAGGCTTATCTTTAGAACCAAAGCCAAAACAAAGGAAGCATAGAATTTATGCCATCTAGTCTGATGTGTCTCAGTGCTATATTGCTCTTTCAATAAGTCTTAAGTAAAGATATTTAAGAGAGCAGCAGCCTTATCTGTGATCCTCCTCTTGCTTTTGGGGTTATTCTCCAAGGGAGTCACAAGGGCGGTAATGGAGCTTCTTTCACAGTAACAGCAAAATTTGCCTTAAGCATTGCACTCCTACAAGGTAGCCATCTGCTGCTGGTTTAGGATTTCACACAGGCGTGTGTGTTCCAGAATAATCACGATTCTGGCAGATGGCCAGCCCTTTATGGAAATGTCATCAACATGTGGCACGGAAAGGCAGAGAAGCCCTGTGGCTGCTGTTCGGTTCTACTTTGTTTGGATCTTCATTGTGGATTTTTGTTTCTCAGATTTTTAAGAACTTTTAAAAATATACAAAGTAAAGAAGATATGTGATGAATCCTTTTATTACACAATGTCTAGGGTGAAAATTAAGATAGCATTCTGTCCTTGTTGCTAATCTTTCTGCCTTCTCCAACCTGAGGACTGTGTGTGAGGCCCTTCATCCTTAGTGCTTCCATGAAAGCTCCTGGAAACCCCAGTTGGCTGAGCAGGCCACAGCCATGTGGTGATGTGCCCCGCCCCCCCATATCTGAGTGTATATGAGGTATATGCCAGTCTTTTACCCTGGAACTCTTACTTATTTAGTTCCCAAGACCAGATAGACTATTTCCTACTAAGATTTCCAGCATGAAGTTTGAGAAGAGTATGTCTAAAGAAAGATTTTAAATTCATGACCACTTGTGGGCTATTATGATCTAGCACCCATTTCTCCAGAAACAGCAGTCCTGTTCCTAGTGTTTTGATCAGCCTCTAGTTCCATAGTGATATGTTTGACTCTTCCTGAAATTATTGTCAGAAACGTGCTGTTGGACTGATTCTATAACTGCCTGCTTTGATGGCTATAAGGTGGGTGAGCTAGAGTGATCCCTTTTATCTGGAAAGAAATGAAGAAGACAGTGACTGTTGTACTAGTCTCATTTTTCTTTTGACTGGAGAATCTTGAGAAACTTGAAGTCCAGTGACTGTTGAGTTTAAATTTTACTGCATAGAGCTTCTCAGTGATATAAAATATTCCAGCTTATATAAGTTGATTCAGATACAGCCTTACTAAATGCAGGATATAAATAGAAAAATTTCAAGGAAACCTCTGAATCTGTGGTTTATGGATTCTGTATCTTAAGAAAAATGCAGAAAATTTCAAATGGATTTAGGAAAGAATCTTCAAAGAATTAAAAAATAGAACCAACAAAGAAGAGTTAAGTGAATTGAAATTACATTGCCTGCAGGAGATTAGTCTGGGGAATGACTGAGTTGCTTTTGCTCTTTGAGGATAACTAATAAAACATTCCTAGATTGTGAAGAGCCATTTTATCTTGTTACAGAGGACATACAAGGATTAAAACTATTTCAGTAACAAAATTTGAACTGAATATAAAGATCTTCCAAGCCATGAAACTTGTTAAACATCAGACATGAATTATCAGGGGAAGCTCTGAAATCTACTTCCTTGGTGTTTGAACAAAAAGGTCAATCCCGGGTGAAAATAATAGTCTTCTCAAAAACAGTAGTACTTGGCAAACCACACCTCCACATAAAAGGTGTGATTTAAAAAAAAAATAGTGTGAATATTTAAAATTTAAAAATCAAAGCAGAAGGCATGCTGTCCTTAGCCCCTCTTGCCATAGTCTGCCTGCTTGGAACACACTGATACCATCATTCTTGCCACTCGGTGAAGTGGTTCTAGATGGCCTGTTTTGTGAGTGGCTTTAGTTGTACCATCACAATTGTCTTGGTGTCCTAAATTGTTTCAAAATGTTTACTTTTCATAGTCAGTTAGACTTTGGAAAGAACAGGATGTGGCCCAGTGTCAGATTCAGAGGATGAAGATACTTTTTTTGCTATTTTACTTTTTAAAGTTTTTACTTGACTCTATTTACAGTACATGACAACACTCATTATGGAAAATGGGTTGAAGTCAAATTTTTAAGTGCCTGCCTTTCCACAGGATGGCACTTGGCAGCAGCATATACCACGTTTTTTGGGGTATGTGCATGTGCGTGCATGCGTGTGTGGTACTTGGGATCACGGCAGGGCTTTGTGCACGCAAGGCTAGAGCTCTACTGCTGAGCCACGTCCCCAGCCCAACACCACATTTTCTGTCCTAGCTCCTACAGTGAAGTTGGGCCTTTACTGTGTACTATGAAAATTAACTTACGTGGGCCAAACACATCAATGTGAGGGCTAATGGCATAAAACTCAACAGGAAACATTGAGGAATGCCGTTTGACCTTGGACTTGGCAGTGGTGTCTTAGCTACGTCCTTCACATACTGAATTTGAAAATATTCAATAGGAAATATATAGTTTACCATTTTAGCCATTTATCATTGAGCATTTCTATGTTATTAAGTACATTGGATTTGCTGTACAGCCATCATCACCATCTGTCTCCAGAACTTCATCTTCCTCAGCTGCAACTTTGTTCCCACGAAACATGAGTCCTCTTTCCTCCTATTTCCAACTGAGGAAGTCATCGTTGTGCTTTCTCTTTTTGTGAGTTATGCTGTGACAGGTGGGTAGCTGCGCAGAAAGTGTGAATTTCGGATAGCACACCTGCTTTTTTTTTTGTGTGTGTGTATGTTATTGGGATCGAACTCAGAACCTTGCACTTGCCAGGCAGGTGCTTATACCACTGAGCTATTTCTCTGGCCCTACTCTTTCTGTGAGTTAGACTATACTCAGTACTTCCTGAAAGTGGAATCTTACACTATTTAAACTTTATGACTGGCTTATTTCAGCATAATGTCTTCAAGGTTTGTCCTGTTGTAGCATATCAGTTTCTTTCATTTTAAATCTAGATAATATTCAGTTATAGGTAAATGCTACATTTTATCCAGATATCATCAATTGAGTCCCTACTTTCATTCTTTGGTTTATATAGACCTGGAATTGGAATCGCTATATTTAATATTTTAAACAATTGACATGCCGTTTACTATAGCAGCTGTACTGTTTTACATTCCTGCTAGCAGTGTACAAGGGTTCCAGTTTTATATTTGTCAGCACGTTCCCATTTTTGATAATAGCCATCCTAGTAGGTGTGTAGATACTGGCTTTTCTAGAGAGCAGAGTAGGTTTGTGATAATTTTTGCCTGCCATATATTTACAAAAGGGACAAGATATCTTACCTTTTAGAGTAATGTTTTATTGTTTTGTTACCTGTTCAACTGATACACTATCAGTTCAGAAAAATGAACAAGCCAGGTTTTTGCTTGTTTGTTTGTGGGCAGGAGGTAAGGTCTGGCTGTGCTCTCCAGGCTGGCCTTGCACTCACTATGTAGCCTAGATCAAACTGGGCTGGGAACTCTGTAGGCTGGGTCAAACTCAGTGGTCCTCCTGTCTCAGCCTCCTAAATGCTGGGATTGTAGGTGAGCAGCACCACACCTAGCCAACAGCCAATGTTTGAAGTTTGAAATCGAACAAGTATGGTTATTTGGCTGCTTTTCTCTGGGAACTTCCACTTTTGGGAACTTGACCACCAGTTATATGTTAAATTGTACATATAGTTTTTAATTCTTATAAGTAAAAATGCACATATGGGTATTCCTGACAACATTGTTTATAATATTAAAAGCTTAAAAATATGCAGATACACACAGACAAATGTTTTAATTATAAAAATAGGGGCTGGGGAGATAGCTTGGTGGTCTAAGTGCCTGCCTGGCAAGCCCAAGGACCTAGATTCGATCTCTGGTATTACACGCCAAGCTGGTGCACCCCTTCAACACACACACACCTATAATCCCAGTACTGGGAAGGTTGCCACCAGAGGATCACTATGAGTCTAAGCTGCAAAGCAAGACCCTGTACTAACTCATTAACTTCTAACTAACTAAATAAATGATTAAAAAAAGTTAAATACCATATACCTTTATTACTGCCATGGAAAGATGTCATTGCCACATAATAGAATTCATAAATACATTAATAAACAACAAATACAGTGATCTATATAAAACTCTTTATGAGTCCATGTTATATATAAATACATGAGTCAATAAGTATTTTAAAAACTTAAATAAGGGCTAGCCTGATAGCTCAGTAGACTAAAGCACCTGCTTAGGCAGAGCACAGTGGCTGGATCCCCTGTGTGCAGTGCGGGCCCCACTCATGGGGTGCACTGAACTGGCATTGAGACTGGATGTCGTGTCGAGCGCCTATAATCCCATCACTTTAGGAGGCTGAAAAGAGGAGAATCACTAGGACTCCAGTCTATATAGTGAGACCCTGTAGACTCTATCCTAAATACAGAAAAACAAAACAAAACACTTCAACAAGTGTTAATAGTGTCTGTCTCATCGCTTCTCGGCCTTTTGGCTAAGATCAAGTGTAATAGTGTCTGTCTTAACTATGTTAGGAGCTCAAGCTATTTTTTTTTTCCTGCTAAGTGAATTTTTAAAAAATATTTTTCTAAAAATAGTAAAACTGTTTTAACACCTCCCCTTAGATCATGATTAAGTAGGAAATCCATGCTGTTTTTTTTTTTTTAAGATTTCACATTTGGTTTCTTGGGAAGACAGAGTATATTTTAAGAGAGTATTTTACATGGTAGGAGCTGTTCTTGAATGATCCTCACAGAATGTGTTTGTGTTTGACTCTTCATAGGAGAGGTTGATGTAATCATTTTAGCTGCACAGTAATTGTGGTAAGAATAGATTCTTATGGAGATATTACCCCATTTTTGCTCTGAGAACCTAGGAATTGCAAAATCACACCTGCCTAAGTCTGATTCTCTTTGGGTTTCAGGAACCAATAAAATCCCGAGCTCCACAGCTTCATGTAGAGTACAAGTATTATAAACAACTTGGCAGTGCAGGTAAGTCAAGATCCCCCCCCCCATCCCCCACCCTCAGTTAATATAATTTTACTTGAAATCCTAAAATAAGCATATTTTATTCGGCAAAAAGCCAGGCCTGCTCACTGATAGCCAGTCCTTTGCTCTTCTGTTTGGGGGTGGGGGTTGGGGAGGTGATTCAGTTGGCTGGTGCTCCATGCTGTCCCCACAGGTCAACCTTTAAATGTTTTCATTGGCTTCAGCTACTTGTGTGAGTAGAGTTTTACTTTTCGGTAGTTCATTCCTTTTTTGGTGTGCACTAGGGCTTGAACCCTGAGTTTTCACACTGAGGTACATTCCCAGACCTTTTTAAAATTTATCTTTGTAAAAAATAAAGTAAAATAAAATTTATCTTTTTAATTTGAGATAGGGCCCAAGTTGGGCTCAGATTTGCAATCCCAGGGCCTGCGCCTCCCAAAGTGCTGGGAGAGGCTGAGACAGAAGGATCATCACAAGTTAGAAGCCAGCCTGACCAACACAGTGATTCAAGTTTAGCCCAAATTAAATGAGATCCTGTCTTTAAAAAAAAAAAAAAGTTCTAGGACTACAGGCATATGCCACTGTACCCATGTATTCTTTTAATTACTTTATATATACCAAAAAGAAAGGAAAACAGATTGATAATTTGCAAGCTGTATTCTAATCTATTGAGACACATTCTAAAATACCACAAAACTGTCTTTTGTCCATTATTTTTATTAGGTTGCAAGAGCTATCCATATGTTCGTGTAACATGACCCCTTTGAGATTTTTTTTAAGGTACTAGGGATTACACCAGAGTCTTGCACTTTGCTCTGCTACTATCTTCCCAACCCTTCTGAGGTTCTTGTTAAGTTTCACAGGCTGGTCTCGAACTTGTGATCTTTGTGCCATAGCTTCCCAGGTAGCTGGGATTTCAGGTGTGTGCCACTATGCCTAGCATCTTGGCTAAAATTAAATTTGTAATTTTTAAATGTCTGCTGTTTACCAAAAAGCTCTAATTCCTAAAATATCACACTATCTTTCAGAAAAATATTTTGATTAATCAAATGTACTAACCCTAAATAGGCTACATTTGTAGGTCATCTCAGAACACAAAATCCTTCATGGCTAGTTTCATTAGCTGACAGTTGTAGAAAGTCCTGGGCTTTTATATTTCTGTCACTGAGCTACTTCTATATTGATAAAGCTTGGTTCTAAGGTGCTATTGATGGAATTTTACTTAAATAATACCTACTGGCTATAGAATTATGTGTGGGCCATTGGGGGTTACTGAAGTTATATAACCTGACCATGGCAGTCATCTGACATTGTTATAGTCTAAGGAGACATGCTGGGTATTTGTCTTTCATTAAATTCACTGTGTGAATTTTTGTTAACAGTAAGTAGTCTCTTTATACATTTCTTGACTGATTGTATCCTTAATCTTGCAATTTTCTTGGCATAAAATGTGAGACTGGCAACTGAGCTCTCTGATGTATATGTATCGTTTAAAGTTTATCTTCCCTGATGTTTTAGAATTAAATGTTAATTGCTGTTCTTATGTTTTTCCTGTTTCATAATGTTCTGAATTTCATAAATTTCACAGTGATGGCTATCACAGCCCATTTTTTATATGTTCGTGCAGCTCTCTTAGATCTAAGATATAGGTAGAAACATGCTTATTCAAGCCTTAGTAGGACAAGGGACCAGACGATTTACAGGGCTTACTCTGTAAGTCCTTCCAGGCAGGCCAGCAAATCAGACCAGTCTTATTTTCTAATAGTGAGCCAAGTTAGTACACACGGCAGCACATGCAGCGCTAGTAGCTTGGGAGGCCTAGGTGGGAGTATTGCTTAGGCCCAGGGTTTGAGTCCACCATATCTCAAAAAAGCAAAAAGAAGGCTGAGCCTGTAGCCTGGTGGTACTGCGTGTGAATAGTGTTCAAGGCCTCAGTACTATTAAAAAAGGAGCCCCCCAAAATCTCGCCAACTCTTTATATAGGAATCAAATATTTACTGCTTTGAACTTTCTCCAAAACAGGAATCATTGTAGT
Source organism: Capromys pilorides (assembly GCA_004027915.1). Lineage (NCBI taxonomy): Eukaryota > Metazoa > Chordata > Mammalia > Rodentia > Capromyidae > Capromys > Capromys pilorides. The sequence goes on from PVKN010007107.1 coordinate 17,260, forward strand.
CTTCAGGTTTTGGCATTATTTGTGCATTAAAAGCAAGTAGTAAATAGAATGTTGGAAGAAAGGGGACTATAAAGAAGATAGTAGCTGTGAGACTGATAGGCAGCCGTTGCCTGCTGGGGGGACATGGCAAGGGGCTCTGTGGCAGTGTCAGGTTGATTGTTACAGCAGGCTGGCTGTCTTAGGTCTCTCTAGAATATTTTCTGACAGTCATCTAGTTTTATATGAGGTTTTGTGGCAATTCCTTGCCCCTTTGCTCCTGAGCTCACCCACTCCTCTTAACATAACTGACATGGGCAGGTATTGTCTTAATGGATTCTTAACCAGCAGCTAATGGACAGCCACAGCTTTTCCAAAATAGGGCGAACTTGGAAGATATATTTTAAATTTCTCTCCAGTGTAAGAATGTCTTTTAGAATTTACATAGTGTTTATCCATCTCTCCTCGACTTCTAACCATGGTGTTTACTATTATTCATTGATAGAAAACATAAGACATTTAAAGTTCTTGACATTGGTCCAAAATTTGCTATTTTCATTTTCATGGAATATAATTGGACTTTTCTTAAATCAATTCAAAGACATTCATTGTCTGTTGGATACTTCCTCATTTACTGTAGGCCACCTCCGAGTCTTTTGGCCAAGTGTTTTCCATTCATTTTCATTCAGTCTTTTTGCATAGCACACATGATTTAAGGTTCTTCCCTGTTACCGCTGTGTAAGCAAGCACATATATGCGATGTGTTTAGTTTTGTGATACTCCTCTTAAATAAGCCTCATCAGATCATCAGACAACAGATCTCCTTTGCACATGGAGACCGTGGTTTGCTATCCTCTTTAATCTGGACTCAGAGTTTCTCTTAATTTATATTAGCTTTTTTCCCTCCTCAGCTTTATTGCAGTGATAAATAAAATTGCATATATTAGCAGCCTTTTCATATAGGTGACCTTCAGTGCTTTTATGGAGTCATACTCATCTGAAACCTATAAATCTTTTTTATATAAACTACCATCAATGAAGAGGTTTCTTTCTTTGTCTTTTTTTTTTTTTATACAGTTAATTTCAAATAGGTTTATTCATAACTGAACATTCTTAACTACAAAAAAACAACATCAAGGTAGGCTAGGAAGATAACTCAGCAGTCTAAGTGCCTGCCTGGCTAGTGTAGGAACCCAGGTCTGATCCCCAGTACCACATGCTGTGCCAGCACTAGAACCCCTGGAGTCCCATGTGGCCACCAAAACCAGGAGTGGTGATGCATGCCTGTAATCCTAGAACGGGCAAGGCTGAGACTAGAAGATCACTACAAGTCTGTACTGTGTAGTAAGACCCTGCACCAAAGAAAGAGAGAGAGAGAGAGAGAGAGAGAGAGAGAGAGAGAGAGAGATTCTTTGTCTTTTTTTCCTGCATTTTATAGTTCTGTAATAATTTGGAGCACCTAAACTTGTCAAATGTCATTTTATCCCATCATTACTAACATTTTAAATCCTGATTATATTATCCTATGACATTTATGCACTTTTCAAGAAACTGTATATAAACTTTTTGAGAGCAGGGCATGTACTTTTTTTTTTTTCCTTCAGGACTGGGGTTCGAACTCACGACCTTGCACTTGCCAGGCAGACACTTGTACCACAGAGCTATCTCCCCAGCCCGAAATTGTTTCTTTTTTTTTTTTTTTTTTTCCTCAGGGCATGTACTTTTTATTTTTATCTTTTTTGATCAGAGTCCAGTGTAGCTCCATACATGGTAGACAGTCAGTAGTTCAGTGGCAGTAAGAAGTTAGAGATTTGATAAGCTCACCTTTGTAGATTTTTACTAAGTTATTAATAAAAATGATCCTGAGGGCAGCAAAAAAAAGGAGGGAGGACACCTGTAATCCCAGCACTAGGGAGGCTGAGGCAGGAGGATCAGTGCAAGACCAGGCTGGGCTACGAAAGTGAGCTCAAGGCAGCCAGAACTGCATAGCAAGACCCTGTCTGAAAAGGACAAAAAGAAAATAAAAAATAAATAAAGTAGGTGAATTGACAAGAAAGTAGATGGGATCTCATGTCTCATCATAAATGTAAGCATGAGCATAGGACTCCTTCTCGGCTTAAAAACACAAGCAAGAGTCTCTCCAGGACAAGTTCTCAGCTGCGAATGTGACTCATTGGTTATGTTGGAGCAGCCAGAGCATGTAGGCCATGCTTCAGAACCATGGTGATGCTACAGCATTATAAATAAATCTCTGTGTCAGAGATATACAGGACCAAATTCATGTAATCAGAGTGCTTACTCATCAGTGCTCTGTGTGTTACTCACCAGGGTCTTTGTCATCTTAGGCTAGGATTCTGTGAAATATTTAGGATCTTGGGGAGGGAATTTTTTCTAAAAGAAAAAGCCCACCATGACCTAGGCTCATTCAACGAGTTAATCAGTACTTATGAAATAAATGCATACAGTTCTTTAGAACATTCAACAATTTGTCCCTACCTCTCTCTTCCCTTCTCCCTCCCTTCATCTCGTCCCCTTTCCCATTTGCAAAAGATCTAACTCTATTTTCTGTTTTATTCTCTTTAAATTACTTACCCCGTTGATGTGTGTGTGTGTGTGTGTGTGTGTGTGTGTGTATTTTAGGGAAGGGTCTACAGGGTGTTCAGGGTCTCACTACTAGATTGGACACTCATAGTGATCTGCCTACTTACAACCTCCCAAGAGCTCGGATTACAGGCTCGTACTGCCATGCCCAGTCTCAATTGCCTCAGTATGCCTCAGAGGCAGGGCTGGCAGGGCAGGGCAGGCCTGGGGATTGAACCCCGGCCCCTGCACCTGCTGGCAGGTGCTTTAATCTGCTGAGCTACTTGGCAAGCCATCCCTTTGATTTCTAGTAAGTATATTATAACCCCAGGTTTGTCTTGCTTATGTTCTGTTGTTTAGTCTTTATAAGAGATAATGGTGATTTTGAAATGTGTAGAGCTATGAAATTAAAGATTAGGCTTATTCCAGAAGATTCCTGAACATGAATTATTGAAAGAAATCTAGAAAGATACATGCATGCCTGCAAAAACAACACAGTGTGATACTTTTTGTATTTTGCAAGAAATCTATATGCTCACAGATAATACCCACAAAAGCATGGAATGGCAAAATTATTTTCTTTCAAGATCATAATTAAGGGTTGAAAGTTGCAGTACCCTTGAGTTTTTATTTCTTAGTATTAATTTGTTCCTTGAGCATTTATTTTATAGCAATTTTTGCAAAGACTGTAGCAGTGGTTTAGTTCACTGTCTCCTTTATCTTCCATCACCATAGCCTAATTATAAAAACCTCAGAGCAGCCTGCTCCCATCCCTTCAGCCTGAGCCATGACGTGCAAAAGCAACATTTGGTAATCAAGTGGTGCAACACCTCATGTCCTGTCTTTCTAAACACCTTACAGGAAGACAAAAGCAGTTTGGGAGCTGGGATGAGTTGTCTTATGCAACAGGATTTCTTGTTTCCAAGGGAAGGACCACAGTTTAAGCAGAAGTTGAATAATCTCACAGGGGGCATGTTGTGAGGGAACTGTGTATGGATGAGTACTGTGAGTACTGGGGTACATGAGGTGGTTTTTGTTGTTCTTTTTTTCTTTTCTTTGGGAGACAGGGTTTCACTTTGTTCTTCAGGCTGGCCTTAAACTCACTTTGTAGCCAAGCCTTGCCTCAAACTCACAGTGATCCTCTTGCCTCAAGTACTGGGATTATAGGTGTGAACACAAAATTCAGCAAGTACACAACTTTTAAGCCCCACCCCCAAATGTATTTGGTTGTTGCAGGGTCTCACTGTGCAGCTTGGACTCATGGTGATCCTGCTGTTTTCAGTCTCCCCAGCACTGGGATTACAGGCATAAACCCCTATGCCTGGGCTCTGGTTGGCCCAATCTTCCCTGGGGGCAGGGCTGACATGGCATGTGGTCCCTAGGATCCTGCGCTTGCCTAAGCTGGTGCTTTAGTCCACTGAGCTCTCTCACCAGCCCCTTAAGATCTATTTGAATTCTTAAAATTTCCTTAGAAACTCTTGATGAACACTTTAGCATCCAAATAACATTCTGGTTGTTTCTTCTGACATCTTCTTCAGTCTCTATAAAGACACAAACTGATTTTTAGAAGTTGATGATGTTAGAAATTTAACCTTAGTCAAAGATTAAATTTTATCCCAGTAGTGGATAAAAGTGAGAAGAGTTTATATTTTCACACAGTGAGATGGCAGGGCTGATGAATAGATTTTTTACTTGTAAATTATTGAGCTTAAATTGGTGAATTTCTAAACTTGGGAACAACAAACTTTAAGTGCAAGTCTCTATAATGATTATTTAAAAATTAACTGCATTACTTTCTTAATTGGAAAGTTAAAAATTTTAGATTTTCCTCTTCTAAGTCAAACAAATTCTTTGGTATTATTTTTGTTTCATTTCTTGTGTCACTGTTTTGGCTTTTCAAGGCACAGAGGGCTTTGGCATTGAGTACAACTGTGGTTTCCTTTTCAGATCTAGTTTCTATAGGTTGTTCTGAGTCCATAAGAATGGGAGTCCAGGAGCTCATAATTAATCCCAGATTCCGTGGAGCTTGCCTGCTCTCCCAACAGCCGTTGTATTTGGCTGGTACAGTAGGCCAGCATGTTTCACAGAAGAGAACAGAGTTTTGTAATCATAGGCATTAAATGCTGTGAGCTATGCCTGCAGCCAGTAGTTGAAAGAATCCTGTGAGTAATAGCCATCTTTCTTTGTTATTCCATTAATTTTCTTCAATCATCAGTCTTCTGTTAGTTTTGTTATAGCCACCATAGGCGAGTCCAAAATTTATTTTCCTTTTATGGGAATGTTTTTGGGTTTCCCTATGCCCTCAAAATCTTTTACTTAGAGACTTAACATACATTGATGTCAGTTTTTAAATTTTCCAGCTCACTGCTGGTACAGTGGCGTATACCTGTAATCTGGAACTCTAGGAAGGTGAGACAGCAGGGTTTTAGATTCAAGGCCAGCCCCAGCAACTTGGCAAGATTCTGTCTCACAATAAAATTAAAATAGTTAACAATGTAGATTGGCACTCCTTCGTTCCAATCCCAGTACGTGGGGGAGGAGAAGGGAGAGGGGAGAAGAGAGAAGAAAAAAAATATATTCCTAGTCCACAAATCTTTTATGTTGCTACCTTCCACTTTTGCTTATATCCAAGTACATATGAATTATACCTGGTAAATGACCGGTTTGGGGTAGGGATAGGGAAGATCTTGTAACCTAAAGAGATCCATGTTAGAAGGGTGACTAGTGAGGCTGAAGACACATAGCTGTACGATAACCACATAAGAAGGTGCCTACTGTGTGTTTAGTGACTGAATCAAAGATGAGCAAATCAGAGCCAAGCAGGCAGCTGAAGCGGGTGGGGAGAGACAAATGAGAGAGGGTTGGGGATGGGAGGTGCAGGACTCCAGAAGCAGAAATGAGCACTTAAATAGGTCGCATATGGTGAACGTTTGCTTTAATGCGAAGCTTTAAAATTGCCTTTATTATTGCTCTCAGAGTGAAGCTATTTCCTAAGAGCAGTGGTTTTAAATAATAGCAGTGGCCTTCTGAGTGAAAGTGCTAAGAGTGGGTTATGGTAATTTCCCTCTGCATTTCTATAATAGAAATAGAAAGAAACTACAATGACCTCTTTGCTTCTGGAGCATTAATTGTCTTGAGTCATCCCAAAGGAGTAGAGGAATTGATCCTACTCTTGTCAGACACTTGATTGCACTGCTGTCCAGCACCCTGTCTGGGAAAAACTCTGAAGGACTCCAGGGATACGTATCAAACTGTAGCTTGCTTTGAATCTGCGCTATCTTGCGCTGACTGTCTGGCAGTTATTCCAATCTGCTAATGGCTATTATGTTTTAGAAGTATAGAAAAGGGGTGGGGGGTAGATAGCCCCCTGCCTGGCAAGTGCAAGGTCGTGAGTTTGAACCCTGGTCCTGCCAAAAAAAAATAATAATAATAATAAGTATAGAAAAGGGGATGCTAATCCTCAAAAAAGAAATGTCAACCCCACAACTATAGCAAAGCGCAGGCAAAATATCATTGGATAGAGAAAACAAGTGAACTTACTAAATACTAAATAGGTATTCTTCAGGGAATTTTTTCTCATTTGTTTGAGCCAAGATCTTGCTGTGTAGTTCAAGATAGCACTGAAGCCAGTATGTAGCCCAGGGGGGGCCCCAAGCTTATGATCCTCCTGCCTCTGCTTCCTGAGTGCTGAGATTATATACTTTTTCCACCATGCTTGGCTTTTCCCCATTCTAAGCACAGAAGTTTGGTGACTTACTCAGCTCTTTGTAAGCATACCCAGGTTAGTTATGAGATTTTCCCATGTTCTAGTACAGATTTCCATGTTCTCTGTATATACATTCAGCAAGTACCTGGGGCCATCCACCTACTATCCCTTACTGAACAGGAAACCGTTGGTGGGAGTAGTCATAAAGTCTTTTAAGTGTGCAAACACCTGCAAATCTCCTTTTTTTTCTCAGTAAAAGAAAAGAATTCCTATTTCACATGATACCCCCCAGTGTCATCAGTTTATTGATTTATTTAATAATTTATTAATTCAGTCAGATCTTACTGATTTATTCGTTTAGCCAGATGTTACTGGTACATTTTAGATATACACAATGATCACATTGATTATAGAGAATCTGTACCTGTACATCATGTGTCTTGATTTTTCCTTTTTTCCATTCTGACCCTCCCTTCAACCTGTCCTCTCCCATTTGCAAAAGCTTTGTTTCCATTTTTTTTAAAGCTTTTCCCATAACCCAGGACCCTGCGCTTGCCAGGCGAGCACTTACTCTACTGAGCTATCTCCCTGGCCCTTCCGCCCCATTTGAACATTTTCCTTCCTACTTCACAATACCTAGTATGTATTTTCCATTACTTTAAAGGCTATCTGTTCTTATCTCTTGATCATGGGCTTAAGAGAAAGCTTTATGGGCTTTCTAGGTTTTGAACCTTTTTTTTTTTCCAAAGTAAATTAGTCATTAATGTGGAGTGGGTGTGCTGTGTATACAAGTGAAAAGCTTGCACTGTCATGCAAGCTATTTTCACCCATGAAAACCCTCATGCTGTGAATAAAGAAAGCTCTGGTTGGCCAAGTCAGGCTTTGGACTTGTGATGTCCTAGAGGAAATGGTTCCATACGCCCTCACAAGAGATAGGCAAATGGTTCATTTGTTAGGAACTGGCTCTGCATCATCAAAGGAATAAGCAAAGATTGAAAGAATAAGAACTTGTAAGATTGTCAAGACCCTCCTGTAGTAATTGTGGACTTCCTTAGGAGTACGTTGCAAACAATCTGGACAAATACAGGAAGCATTAGCCAAGTGTTCAAGAATAAGAACTTCTAAAGATAGCCTTTTTTAAAAAAGGAAATTTTCTTAAAATAGAATTTAATCTTTTTTATTTTCTAACTTTATTGTATGTAGTGCATATTTATATGATGTAATGGTGGGGCTTGTTTGGAGAAGTTAGTATATGCATTTAATATAATTTAAATTTCACCGCTACCACTGTCCTACCCTGTATAGAGCCGTTACTGTCTACCTCTTGGTTCTCTGTCATCTCTCATATATTTTCTCTATGTATGTACAGATGTGTGTAGTTTTGGGTTACCCTGTGTCTTAGCATCTTTTCTCATTGCTGATACATAGTGCTGGACCTGGCACCCACAGCTTAAAGGAGAGAAGTTTCTTTGGACTCATAGCTTCAGGAGTTTCGGTCCACAGTTGGCTGCCCCAGCCCAGAAAGGGCATCAGGGAAGAGCCTGGGCCAAAGCAGCTGCACATACTTGGCAGCCAAGGAGGAAGGGAGGCCCTTGTAGGTCATGCCTCCAGGGATCCGCCTCCTAACAGCAGTGGGCTAGAGCACCCCATAATCCAGTCACCTTCAGGAACTCCATTGTTCCTGAAGTACATGACACTTTGGGGGGACATCCCAGATGTGAACCACAGCATCCTATAAGAGAAAACACAATACTTAACGTTCTGAATTAAAAGTGAATCTTTTTTTTTTTTTTTTTTTTTTGCGTTTTAGGGAAGGGTCTACAGGGTGTTCAGGGTCTCGCTCGTAGTTCAGACTTGGAGTGATCGGCCTGTTTATAGCCTCCCAAGAGCTGGGATGGGCCAGCACGCCCAGTCTCAATTGCTGTCTCCTTGAGCCCTGGGGGCATCGGGGATCAAACTCCCAGTCCTTGTGCCTGCTTGTATGCTCTTTAATCTGCTGAGTTATTTGGCCTGCCCTAAAGTGAATCTCTTGAGGACAGTTGCAAGCAGGTGCCATGCTTCAATTTAGGTGTTCCCTAAGAGTGCTTAAGAAATTTGCAAGAGGGGCCCGCGAGATGGTTCAGTGGTCTAAAGCGCCTTCTTAGGAAAGCTCAGGCAACTGTAGGGACTGCAGTTCGATCCCCGGCACCACATGCTGCGCCAGCCCCACCGCCAGGGTAGGCTGAGCCAGCCATAAAATAAATAAATAAATAAATAAACAAGCAAACAAATTAAAAAAAAAAAAAAGAAAGAAAGAAATTTGCAAGAGACTTGTTTTTCCTTAGTTGAATAGGAAATTTTCATAACAGAAAGAAAAAGTGAAATAGTGGTCTTAGTAAAAGAAAATAAAATCTGGATCCTTTTTTGTGGCCGGTTTAGCCCGCCCTGGGTGCGTCCCTGCACTTGCCTAAGCTTGCCTAAGCAGGTGCTTTAGGCTACTAAGTGCTGGCCCCTGGATCCTTTTTTTTTTTTTTTTAACCACGTGTAAGTTTTCCAGAGATCTCTGCCAGAGATATTGTACAGGGAAGAGTTGGGCCACTGAGTTCAGAAAAAAAGTCACCTGAATCAGTGAACTCATGAAAGGGCAGCCTTAAAAGTACATTGTGAGGACCGTGAAAATTTAAACATTTCCATCTCTAATTATAGACAGCGTGATAAAGTGAAGACAGCTAGAAACTAGAGTGTGGAAAGAAACTTGTCCCATTTTCCCTGCTGTCTTCTGTGTGACTGTGTTTACTACATGCCTCTCCTCTCCCTCAATTTCCTTGATACAACAGGAAAGCCTTGTGTCATTAATGAGTTTGCAGACCTACTAGGGTCAAATAAGGTAATACCTGTAAAGACCTTGAAATCTTAAGGAAAAGTGTGTTAAAATACATGATAGTGTTGTTTTGCATTGAAAGGTGATGATCTGATTTCCCTGCTAAAATGGAAACCTTTTTCAGAGGTTTGTTTAAGAAACAGAATGAAAAAGTAATCATTTTAGTATTGAATTTTCAATAGATTCTAAAGCAATAGTCGATTATACTTGTGACTCCTTTCTCTGACTCATAAACCCCACCTTGAGCTACCGCAAACCCTTTCCATGTATCATTTTTAGGGAGGTACTTATTTCTTTCAGAGGAGTTAAGGTTGCTCCCCCGAATGTAATTATGATCACTGGAGTTTCTTTTGTGAGAATGAAAACTTTTAATTCCACAGCTTCACAACCTTTTTATGCCAACTTGGAGGACATTTGGCCACAGGCATCTTAAAAATACTTGGTTAAAGAAAAATAAAGGAAGGGGAGAAGAGGGAGAGAAAAAGGAGAAATAAAAGGAGTTAAGATTTGATAGGTACTTATTCCAAGCATCCATGATGAATGTAATCATTGTATGCCACAAACACAGTAATAAAAATTTTAAAAGGTGAAATTGCACTTTTTTTTCCCTCCAAACTCAACTTAAAACAATAATGAGGACTGGCCAGATAGCTCAGTAGATTAAAACACCTGCTTAGGCAGAAGCAGGAACCAGGGTTCAATCCCTGGAGTGCCTTGCTGGCCTGTCCCCTGGGCGTACCGAGACAGCAGTTGAGACCGCACACCTGTAATCCCAGCACTTGGGAGGTTGAAAACAGGAAGATCACTACAGGTCCGATGTGTGTAGTGACTCTGTACTAAATACATGTAAAA
>PVKN010007108.1:0-27234 GCA_004027915.1 Capromys pilorides
TTTTTAATAACTGGGAATGCCCCACTTTCATTTCTGATTTGTAATTTGAATCTTCTGTTCTTGTTAGTTTATTTATCTAAAGGTTTATCAATTTTGTCAATCGTTTCAAAGAAAGAACTTTTGGTATTCTCAAGTTTTATCTACTTCATTTATCTCAGCTCTACTTTTTTTAAAAACATTTTTTCTTCTGCTATCTTTCAGTTTGCCTGCTTTTTCTCATTCTTTTAACTGTATTATTTGTTTTTTCTTTATGTATTTAGTACAGGTTCTACAGGGTCCCACTACACAGATTGGACTTGTAGGGATTCTCCTGTTTTCAGCCTCCCAAGCACTGGGATTACAAGTGTGTGCCACCACGCCATCTCCGCTGGCAGGGCCAGCACTGCGGGCTGAGGCTCGAACCTGCTCCCTGTGTCTGCCTAAGCAGGCACTTAGTCCACTGAGCCATCTGGCTGGCTCCCCTTTTATTTCTTTCACCAGAGCTTTGTAGTTTTCCTCAGATAGACATTATAGATATTTGTTAGATTTAAGCTTAAGTATTTCATTTTTGGATAAAAAAATAAAATACTAATGGTAATGGTATTCTTTTTTCTTTCTTTCTATCTATCTTTCTTTCTTCCTTCCTTCCCTCCCTCCCTCCTTCCTTCCTTCCCTCTCTCCTTCCTTTCTTCCCTCCCTTCTTTCCTTCCTTCCTCCCTCCCTCCCTTCCTCTCTCTCTTTCTTTTTCTTTCTTTCTTTCTTCCTTCCTTCCTCCCTCTTTCTTTCTTTCTTTCTTTCTTTCTTTCTTTCTTTCTTTCTTTCTTTCTTTCTTTCTTTCTTTCTTTCTTTCTTTTGTGGTATCAGGGATTGCCAGGCAAGTGCTTGTTCTACTGAGCTATCTCCCCAGCCCTGCTTATTATTTTTTTTTTTAGTATTAGTATTTTAACATAATACTAATATAAGTATTATTAGGTTTTAAATTTCAAACTCTACCTCCCGATTGCCTGTGTGTAGGAGACTGACATTTGCACGTTAACCTTGTATCCTGTAACATTGCTGAGATCTCTTAAGAGCTCCAGGGGTTTTGACACTGGTTCCTTCTAACCTTATACATAAACAACAATTTTATATATGGAAAGATGATTTTATTTCACTCTCCCTAATCAGCATATCATTTTTCTTTTTTTTTTTTTTAAAAAAAACTTTATTTATTTATATTATGGCTAGCTCAGCCTGCCCTGGGGTGGAGCTGGTGCAGCATGTGGTGCCAGGGATGGAACGTGGTCCCTGCAGTTGCCTAAGCTTGCCTAAGCAGGTGCTTTAGACCACTGAGCTATCTCGCTGGCCCATCCTTTTTCCTTCTTAAAAATGTCTATTTTCATTAGCATGTGTGTGCAGTATATAACTACATTCATTGGGGAGTTGGGCATGCACGTAACACATCTCAATGTTTTTTTTTTTTTTTTTTAATGTGTCCTTCCTTCTCTGATTTCTTTCCTTACTGCATCAGTCAAGACTTCTAGTATAGGGGCTGGGGAGATAGCTCAGCAGTCTAAGTGCCTGCCTGGTAAGCGTAGAATCCAAGATCAATCCCCAGTACTGTATGTCGTGCCAGCCCAAGATCCCTGAGTGCTCTGGGCCACCTTGGAACCAGGTGTGGTGGCACATACCTGTAATCCCAGCACCGAGGAGGCTAAGACAGGAGTATCTCTGAGAGTTTGAGACCACCCTGGGGGCTACAAACGTAAGCATGAGGCCAGCCTGAAATACATAGCAAGACCTTGTCATTCATATATATATATATATATATATATATATATATATATATATATATATCTCCTTTTAATGAACCAGCTTTCCTGAGCTCAATGCCTGGTACCACAAAGCAAAACAAAACAAAAACAAAACCCAGCTTTTGGTTTTACTGATTTTCTCTATTTCAGTTTTATTGATTTTTTTGTTAAATTTTTATTATTTTTATTATTTCTGATCTTTTGCTTACTATGGAATTAATTTCCCCTGCTATTTCTGGTCTCCTAATGTACAAGTTTAATTATTTGTCTGTAGGTCGCTTCTCTTTTCTAATATATCCATGTAATCCTTTAAGTTTCCTGCTAAGCACTGCTTTCATTATGTGTCACACGTTTTGGCAAGATTTTTCCTTTTCACTGATTTCCAAATTTCACTGATTTCAAAACTTCTCTTGCAATGCATCCTCTAATTGATGTGTTGTTTAGGAGTCATCGTTTTTCCAGTAGTGGGTATTGAACTAATGACCTCACACGCTAGCCAAGTATTCTGCCACTGACTCACACCGCCAACCCAGGAGGCACATTGTTTAATCTCCAAGTATTTTGTGATTTTCCAGCTTGATGATATTGATTTCTAGTTTAATTCAAGTTGTTGAAGACTAGACAGTGCATGATTTCTATTATTTTAAAATTGTTGTGGTGTGTTTCTATGCCCCAGAATATTTTGGTCTACCTTGTGTTCATCAGCTTTCCCTTACTGTAACAAAGTACCTGAGATAACTTAAAAAGAGAAAAGTCCATCTGTGGCTCAGAGGTTTCAGTGCATGGTTGATTGGCCCTATTGTTTTGGGCCCATGAGGAATCAGTACATCCTGGCTGGAGGGCTTGGTTGTTCCCCTGATGAATGGGCCAGGAGGACAGACAGAAAAAAAGTGAAAGAGAGTGAGAAAATATGAACCAGTGTCCCACAATCCTCTTGGAGGCATGGCCCCAGGGACCTGCCTCTAGGTGCTACATCCTGTAATGCTATGAGCTGAAAACCGAGTCTTTAAGCATATAGACCTTTGGCAGATATTTAAGATTGAAACTATACCACTTGATGTGTGTTACTTACCAGCTGGAGAGGAATTTATGATGCTCAGTTGTTGGAGTAATTGATAGATTTTCATTCTCTCCAGTGAGCTATTGGTATGGGTCAACTACTGATTTTGTGCCTGCTAGGTCAATCAGTTTCTCCCTTATTCTGCACAAGTGCTCTACCATAGCCCTGGATCTTTCCATTCTAGTAGAGAGGAATGGAAGTTCCCAGCAATAACAGTGATGTCTCCGTCCTCTGTAGTCCTATCAAGCTTTTGCCTTGTGAATTTTGATGCTGTATGGTTAGGTATAGACACATTAAATATCGCTGTGCTTTTGGGGGGACACTGAGTCCTTAATCATTACATAATGCTGTGCTCCATCACTGGCATTTTTCTTTGATGTGTACTCTGTCTGAAGTTAATGTAAACATTCCTGCTTTCTTTTGATTAGTGTTAGGATGTCTCCTCCTTCAACAGTCATTTACTATTAATCTCTGTGTCTTTGTAGCTAGAGCATACTCCTTGGATTTTGTCTCCTGGTCTGCTCTGTTAATTTCTGCCTTTTGATTGGTGCATTTGGACCATCAGTGTTTCCAGTGATTTGTGATATCTTTGGATTAATTGTTTGTTACTATTCCATAGTTGTTGCCTTGATGTGTTTCTTTTTGCCCCACCCCTTTTCTACTTCTGTGGTTTCACCCGAGCATTTTAGGGTTCTCTTTTCTTACTATATCAGTTATTCTTTTGTTTTATAAGTTTTCAGCATACATTTACCGCTAATTCAAGTCCACTTCCAGAAAGCATCAAACCACTCCGAAGACATGCAGGTGCCCCGTAATACCCTAATCCTAAGCCTTCCTCTGTCCTTCTGAGCATGGCAGCTGTTCATCTCACGTGTAAACATGGATGTATGCATAAGCATAATTTTATTCAAGAACATCATCACTACTACAATTTCCGAATAGCTGTTGTTAGTTAAGAAGCTGGTGACATACTCCTGTAATCCTGGTACTTTGGGAGGCTGAGGCAGGAGAATTTCAAATTCCAACCCAGCAAGGACAACTTAGTGATTTAGCAAGATCACATTTCAAAATTTTAAAACAGGGCCAGGGATGTAACTCAGGGTTTAGTCCCCAGTACTGAAAGTGGAAAAGTGCATTATTTTTCTCCTTCCCCTCCAAGAATCATAATTTTTTGTTGTACTTACTGTGAGAACCTACTTGAGCTCCTAGAGATAAGACACAGAATTGTGGGGCTCCCCAGTGACCCATTGCCCTTGGGGTTTTTGACTCCCAAGGTTTGTCACGCTGAGGCTCCCTTAGTTCGCCAGTTGCCGCTCAGTTTTTCCCATGGGGCCCTGTTTCCTCTGGAGGGCTCTGCAGTGGCCAGCTGTGCTTCTCTCTGTTGGCACTTGCGTCTCTGATTGGCTGGGTGTGATTTGTGGCGGGATCTCACTTGTTAGACAGCAGTACCAACTACAAAACGAAAGCTCTACTAAGTGTGAGGCAAAATTAAGCTTTCCTGCCTTGCCCTATGGGTGCTGGGTACAGGAAAGTAATGAAGAGGGTTGAAACTTAGTGCCGTTGGTGACACATTGTAGACTCTAACTTGTTTTTGGAGCATTTTTGATCTTACTGATACCCAGTGGTTGATCCTCTTGAACTTCCAGGGAGCTTTTTTTTTCACTTTTATAGGATTGGTTTTTAAGATTTTGTCCTTCATTATAGGACAAAATTCCTTTCTTTTGGGACCTGATCTTTACTCCTAGCCAATTTTCTTTTTGACCTCAGTAGAAAATGTACGGTATCTATCGGACTCCTGTAAGTAATCGAGCTTCATGGAACTCGCTTCCTGAGGTCCATGTTCCCTGCCCTGGTAGCAGCAGAAATGACTGCTGAGCTACCCGCGTCCCCGAGCTGTTGCTGGAATCTTGCCCATGGGCACGCACTGTTCAGGGGCTACTAGGGATTAGGCATTTCTATTAGTTTTTAGGCGTCTCCTCTACGTCTTCTTTTCCCCAGAACTTCTCCCATCAGTTTTCATCTTTTGTGGCAGTCTTGAACTCTTGATGCCTCAAGCCAGACAGACCAAAGTGTTCATCTGGAGTTGCAGGTGGGAGTGTGCCCAAGAGAAAATTTTGAACCAGATCCAACCTCAGTGTGGCTTCCTTCTTTCAAGGGTTGAATCTCTTCCCGTTTCTGCCTGTCTCATTTATTTTCTAGAGTAGCTAGGGAGATAGCTCTGTGGCACAAGTGCCTGCCTGGCAAGTGCAAGGTTGTGAGTTCGAACCCCAGTCCTGAAAAAAAAAAAAAAAATCAAACCAAAACAAAAAAAAAACAACTTCGTTTATTTTCTAGAGTCTTTAATTGTGTCTTAATCCATTCACTGTATCCAGTACTTGTTACCTAGCAGAGGGCAGTTCTGTGTAAATGACTCCCCTGTGACTTTAGTTGAAATTACTTTTAATAAGAGGAGCCCAGCCCTGCTTTGGCTTCACCGGTTGTCAAAGCTCAGATTACTTCTTCTGCCCCTTACCAATAATGAAGGATAGCGTCAGATCCTGCCCTGACATCCTGCAGAGATGGCAGCTCCTACTGGTGCCTGAACAACCCAAATCCCAGCCACGGGAAGAAAAGCACAGGGGGCGGCGGGGCTGTGGCTCTGCAACCTACGGCTTCTTCTCAGCATTTCAAATTTCATTTCTGGGGCCGGTGAGATAGTTCAGTGGTCTAAAGCACCTGCTTAGGAGGGCTCAGGCGACTGCGGGGACTGCAGTTCGATCCCCGGCACCACATGCTGCGCCAGCGCCACCACCAGGGCAGGCTGAGCCAGCCACAAAATGAATAATAAATAAAGAAACAAACAAACACAACAAGCAAACAAATAAATAAATAAATAAAATTTAAAGAAAAAAAAAAAAATTCATTTCTGGCAGGTTGTGCCAGAAAGCTGTGTCCTCTGGTCTCGTAGCTTTGGTCCCTGTAGGTTTGCCTTTACAGACTCACGCTTTGGCATCGCTATGCCACCTTGCTGTGGGACAGGAAGTCACAGCTGGGCCATCTTAATCACAAGGTCATTGTTTTTCAAAAGAATGTCATTGAGGTGCCCCTGATGCGGAGCCCCTGGAAGAGGAGCCACTTCAGAATGTCAGCCCTCTGTGCTGGAAAAGCTGTGCTTCTCCTGGGCCACCGATAGATAACATCGCTGTCTTACTGATGTCTGGTCCCTGAAATGCTCAGAGGCAAACTCGTCCGCTGTCAACCTTTTCCTTCCATCCTTTTGAACTTAACTTTTGCATTGAGAAGCGGGGTATGGGGGAGTTCTGGGACTCATTAGGAGCCAGGGATGCTGCCATGCCTCCAGACATTTTTGTCACCCCTCTTCTGGGACCTTAAGAGCCAGGTTCTAATCTGTGTAAGAAGCTCATCTTCTACCCCAAGTGAGATCACACACCTTGTCTTCGCCCAATTTCCCAGATGATGCTCGAGAAGTCAGTGTTCAGGACAATTAGACAGGGCGGAGATGAAAGACATTTGAGTGAGTGCTGGACAGGCCCCGGGAGCAAGTCTGAGGAGCGCTTCCCCTTCATGGTGGACAACAAGATCATCCCTGGCAGGAGAAAACAGACCTCAGAAAGGATTTATCTGACAGGGCGAGCAAGCTTTTGGATTTTCCAGGGCTGGCATGTTTACATTGGTATGTCGTCTGTCCTAGCTCTCCTCGGTACAATGCAGGGCCAGGGCAGGGTCTGACTCTGCATTTCTTGCTGACCTCTGTCTCCTCAGGTGGAGCTGAAGCCTGTGACGGGAGCATCGGGCCAGAGCAGCGGCACGATCCCCCGCTCATCTTCAACCTGGAAGAGGACGTTGCGGAAGCTGTGCCACTCCAGAGGGGCAGCGCCGAGTACCAGGCCGTGCTGCCCCGAGTCAGGGAGGTGCTCACAGCTGCCCTGCAGGACATGGCCAAGGACAACGTCTCCAGAGCGGATTACACTCAGGATCCTTCGGCGACCCCCTGCTGCAATCCCGGGCATGCTGCCTGCCGCTGTGGAGCTGTGTAACAGGCCGATCTTGCTGCCAGGAGGAAGAGCTGGAAATGAGATGAATTTGGCCAGAGGTCATTCCTTTGTACACTGTCCCTTCCTCAAGCCACTTGGGAGAACAGCTATCATGGAGTAAAGGGTCCACTTACAGGCTTTGGAATCTGGCACAGGCTGGGCAGCTGATTCTCAACTTGGGCAGTGAATCTCACTTACAAGTTGATTTTGAAGGTCAAGCACGTGGATGTGTGAAAATGCCTAGGGTGTCACCCTATCCAGAGCCAATGCTTGATGCAGCCAAGCTTCCTAGTTATGCCTTTGTACTCCTCGTTTTACCGGCCATTTTAGGATAGGACAGGCTTGT
Source organism: Capromys pilorides (assembly GCA_004027915.1). NCBI lineage: Eukaryota > Metazoa > Chordata > Mammalia > Rodentia > Capromyidae > Capromys > Capromys pilorides. The sequence continues at coordinate 7,213 of PVKN010007108.1, forward strand.
GCCACCCAGCATGGAGAGCGGAAGTTCTTCTTCGTCACGATATGCACACATGTCATCCGGGCTCCGTGGGCTTGGGGTGGGTCTGAGGGCCTGCGTGCCTAGCAGGCCCTGCTGGGAAAGTCTCCCAACTCCTCTTCTAAGGTCAGATGAGTGGGATTTTGCTTGTCTAGTGTTGCTGAGATTGAACTCACAGCCTTTACACTTAGTTATGTTCCCCATCCCAGACTGCTTTTTGCCTCAGCTTCCCAGAGCATTACAGGTGTGCCCCACCTGGCCCGCCTGCCAGGGAGGGCCCTGTAAAGATCATAAGAGTTCTTCCTGCCCCCCACCTCAAATCTTCACAACATAAAGTATAAGGAACTACAACATGCATTGCTGTATTTTATTAGTGTCCTCAATGGGACTGAAAGGTAATACATGATTTATTACAATCACTGGAAAAATACTTGCCTGACTAAAATAATCCTCTACATGAATGTAATATACAATTCAAAGAGTTTTTCCTGTAAGTACATTTTTTTTTTTTTACACAGCATACATTTAAAAAGGATCCCCTTTTTAATACAAAACTTCGGCCATATACCAATATGGTTAGTTCGCATTTACACTGTGGTTGGCAGGTGCTTTAAACAGCATGGAGAGGAGGCAGGGCCACAGACTCCCCGGGGTGTCGGTGGAGTCTGCCCCACAGCACCCAGACTCCTGCCCCCCTCTCACTCACACAACCGCACTCCATTCTTCCACCTTCCTTGTTTTCGCCAAAAGCACCTGACGGGGGGTGTCCTGATTTCTGAGGTGGGCTTCTTGTCAGGACTGCTTCGTTTTGCCTTTCTGACTTCCACGGCACAAGATTATCTACCGAAATCAAAACAGAATGGCCTTACTCTCCCTAAGAAGAGGCTGTGGGCACTGGTGTCCCCTAAGGTCTGTGCTATGCCCCCGTGAGCACAGGTGGACCCGGGGGGCTTTTCCCTACGCCCGAGGGCTGATCCCACCCCCACCTCAGGAAAGCCTCCCCTTTTACATAGGTGAGAGACAGGGTGGCGGAGTCTAAGATGTAAAAATGTGTGTGTGTGTTTGTGTGTGAGCGCGCTTGCGTGCATACATGCGGTTGCGTACATTTATATGTACATGTGCTTTTTAAAGAACAGGCTCCTCTTGCTTGTAAACACAGCCTGCCAGGTCACTGCCCAGGGCAGCACTGTCATTGGCCCAGATGGCCTCATGCCTGCTCACAGGTGGAGACAAAGCTCCCGTTACACAGCCCCATGTTCCAGCTGGTCACCAGGTGGCAGCTGCTTGCCCTTCTGGAAAAGCCTCTTCCTCAGGCCCCAGAGATGGGGGTTCTCCAGTGCCACTAATAAATGCCGAGGAGGAGAGGCACGAGCCACAAGGCAGTGCCAGCGCACTGCACAATGGCTGCGCATGCTGACCCACGTGCCAAAGGCAGAGGCCCTGGGAGCCCCGGCAAGCCTGTGCTCCTAGGGAGCGGAGAAGAGGTCTTAACCAAGCTGAGATGCTAGGATTCTTCAGAGGTTTAGAAGGAATGCCAGTGAAGGTGTGGATTCTGGGCCAATGCCTGGGACAAACATGGTAATTTAGACAAAGGTCAGGAGACGGAGTCTCAGCACCCTTGAGGGACTGCTGCCGTGGCTGCAGGGCAGCTGACAAAGGCCATGCTGAGCCGCGCCCCCCCCCCCCCAGCACGCATGTCTCTGGTCCTTGTGTGGGGACAGGGAAAAGCTGCCTGCCACCAACCCAGTCCCTCAGGAGATAGATGGCATCTCCTCCTCCCCATCTGCCTGCAGGACAAGGACAGGCTGGGTCTGGGGTCTGTCATGACACCTAGGAGCCGCCCTGTGTCCAGGGGCTGTCAGACATGGGTGTCAACTGCTCTGGTGACCTGACTTGATACCTAGCTTTCTCTCAAAGAAACATTTCTTTTAGATTAATATAAATTCTTGATAAAATGTAAGCCAACTTTTATTCATGTAGTCCTTAAGAAAAAGAGGGGACAACTGGCTGTCCCCCGCCTCTTGTGCAGCATGTGGGTGCAGGCCTGGCATTGGCTTGAGCATGCTAAGTATCTCCAGTTGTTATTACCCCACACAAGTGCACACAGGCTGCTTGCAGTTTTGTGTGGGTTTTCTACGGCAGGGAACAGACTACCTCCTAGCTGCCGACGTCCACCTTACCCTGGTTGTGTAAACATGAGAGGCTGCGATTTACTGATTACAGTTAAGAATGTCATTCATAATCTTTCAGTCTTTTAGACCAGTCACAGTTTGGGCTGCTGCCCAGACTGCCAGAACAGAATCCGGCCAGTGTCTGAGTCCTCTAAGCCTGGCTGGAGCGGTGTGGGCACGTGGGTCCCCGCTGCCGCTCACCTAGAAGGCTCTGGTTCCTGAAGGATGCCATTTCAGTGGAATAATCACCGACTCTCAGGGAGAGAGAAAAACTCCCTCTAGGGCTGTCAGCATCATCAGAACCCAGAGGCAAAGCAACGGCCTTGGGCCCCAACTGGTAGGCAGCAAGCCAACAAGTGCTTGAAAATGTAAATGAGTATTTTAGAAAACTGCTCCTCTCTACTGCTAATACACAAACCGCACTTGCTGGTGATGTGTCTGGAAGCCTGCCTATGAAAAGCCAACAGTGCCAGTCTCCCGCTGCAGCCCCTGGAGCCAGTGAGGAAGTCACAAACACCCCCAGCAGGGCACAAAGGGCCCCCAGGAGCTGCGTTCTTCTCTCAGCCAAATGTGCTTCCCAGGTTGTTCCACAGATCCATGGGAAAAAGAGGCCAAACCTGCACTGCCCTTTTACAAACGGCTTTCACGGACACACAGTAACGGTCACCAAAGGACATGCCATCCAAGGCCTTGGGCACTGTGGCTGCCTTCTCTGGCTCTAGGAGTTGGCTGTCCAAGCCTCGGTCTGCCTCTGCCTCCACCTGCAGTGGTTCAGGTTGACTCGCTGGGGTGTTCACTAACTGAAGCTCACAGAAGGGTCTCTGTGTTCCCCAGGATGCAAACTTGAAGAGGCACAGCTACGGAAACCCTGCCTCCTTCCCCACGAGAGCATCTTTCTCCAGACACAGACGCTAGACACAGTGGAGCCCAGTGCTCAGCTCAGGGCCCTTGCTGCTGGAACAGCTGCAGGAGGATGCTGGGAAGCCCCACTGAAGAGGGACAGGTGAGGCAGGCACACGGTGGCCACACCTGTAACCCCAGTACCCTGAGAGGCTGGGGTAGGAGGAGCACAAGTTTGAACCCAGCCTAGGCAAGTTAGCAAGACTGCTTAAAAATAAAAAGTAAGAAGGGCTGGGAATGGACCTTAATCTCCAGTGAAAGAACAAACAAGACACCCAGGGACCTCCCGCATCCCAGCCCTGGCCCCCCCTGAGGGTTTCTTAACAAGTGCCTGCAGCTGCTGGGGAGGCCTGGGTCTGCCCTGTGAGGGCCCGAAGTGGGGTGCAGGGCAATGGCCCTGCAGATGGCGCCAGCTCAGTGCCCAGCCCCACTAACGCGTTCCCTGCAGCAACAGGAAAGCAGCGTTCTGCAAAGCACCCCAGAACCGCGGGGAGCTCAAGGGCATCCTGGAGCAGCAACACCAGTACACAGAAGCAGAGGGAAGGAGCCCAGGGCCCTGCGTGCACCAAGCGCCCCAGAGTCCCGGGATTAGTGCTCAGCTTTCCTAGTGCCGTCAGGGCTCAGGGCACCACTGCACAGGAGTGGGCAGGAGCTGAAGCACACGCACTCGGGCATTTGAACCGCTCTCTGGATGTCAGAGAGGAGGATTAGTGGTTAGGGGCCGGGAAGCGGGCAAACAGCTTGACCCCTGGGGCAAGGGAAGCTGCCGCCCGGCACAGACACAGCGGCCTTTATGCGTCCCTGGTGCTCACAGGGGGAAACTCATTCTCATCCTCCAGACACACTGGTCCCGTCGCAAACTCGTGCTCTGGAATCACTTCTCCTCGCAGCGCCCCGCCATCCTCCGAGTAACCTGGAAACCGGGAGCGAGACAGCAATGAAGCCACATGGCCAGTTCTTAGCCCGTGGCCCAGGGACCGGACCCCACATAAAGGGACCCAGGAGCCACCTCTGCCTCCCCCATCTGGACCTTGTCAGAGACAGTTGCTGAGGCGCAGTGCTGGTGGTCTCACCCCCTTCCTGCTGGGGTGGGGGTGGGCCTGAAATCGCCACCTCTTGGGAATCGTCCAAGCGGCAGAGGTTAATGCCAAAAATGAACCTCTCCTGCTACACCTGTGGGGCTAAGGGCCCAGGTGGGAAGCTGTCAGCAGGGCTCCTCTTCGAGGAGAGCACTGTAGCTGCAGGCGGCCGGGGACAGACAAGCGGACCCCACTCTGCTCACCTGGCACGGTGGAGGCTGCAGAGGCGCTTGGTCTGGCTGCAGTTGCTGCGTAAGACTGAGGTAAGGCAGGTCTGAGGTCATTTTCTTTGTTCTCATCCGTGGTTCCTGAGCCAAGCAAGCTGCTTGCGGCAATTAGGGGTGGAAAAGAAAAAAATCACCTATTTAGAAAACTGTCGGGCCAGCGGATAAAAGCACCTACAAGCAGGTACAGGGCCCGGGGGTTTGATCCCCCAGCCTGCTGTGCTGGCCCCACCCCCCGGGGGGGGCACTGAGATGACAATTGAGACTGGGCGTGGTGGCAAACGCCTGTAATCCCAGCTCTTGGGAGGCTGTAAACAGGTGGATCACTACAAGTCCGATCTGGTGGTAAGACCCTGAACACTGTTTAGACCCTTCCCTGCACCAAAAATAAGTAAAACTGTCACAAGGGCAAGCTCAGAGACCACAGTCAGCTGCCTGGTTGTAAGTTAGAGACCTGCTTGCACGCAGCTAGGCCAGGAGGAACTGAAGCGGCTTTAGAGGACCAGGGGTCAGTCAGGCAGCTGCAGCATGGCCTCCTCTCGTATTCACTAGCCGAAGGCTGGCCTCTACCCTTCCTGTACATGTAGGCAAGTATGCCACAACACATGAACGTGGACAGGGGCCGTGGGCAGGGCTGCAGGGGCAGCTCACAGTGCCCGATTCACAGCGGGACAGAAGGCGGCCTGTACTGTGGCCCAAGCGTGGGGTTCAACGCCCACTGTGTACTTGGGCCAGGCTGGACAGTCCACGTGTGATGTAGCCTGCACCGTCCAGAGGGCGGCACACCGGAGGCTTCTGGCTGCGCGCCTGAGCATAGCAGGTGTCACCAGGGATCTGCCACCCAGACTGCTGGGGAGGAGCCGGTGGCAAGTGCGCCGAGGCACTGAGGCGGCAGCTCCGAGCTGCCAACTGGGGATGCTCGGAAAGCCAGCCTGCGCACCTGTGGGTCTTGATGAGGACGCACTCTCCCCCATCCTGAGGGTCCAGGTTGTAGATGTAAAGGTGCCCATTGGAGGATGCGACGAGCAGCCGTGGCAGCTTCTGGATCCTGAGAGCCGGGAGAGCAGGAATAGTGGTTACAACGAACAGTGGTTACCGTGTCACCCCAGCTGTCACCTAGGGTGTCCTGCCTCGGACAAGTTCTTCTCCCAGTGATCCAGAGTCCAGGCTGCCCGCTGCTTGTATGCTGACGTAATGACTGATGTCATAGGAAAAATGTTCCCCAAAGGCTCAAGGGCTCAGAGGCGGGGTTTCTCGGGGCATGTTTTAGATCGATTCGGTTCAGAGCTGGGAGGAAGGACTGGCTGGAAGAGCAGGCCACTGGGGCACAACCTGAAAGGTGCGTGCTGCCCCAGCCGGGCCCTGCCTGCTCCCCGCCCTGCCCTGCTGTCTCCTGCCTATCCTGAAGAAACCCCTTTCCTTCACCATCTCCTTCCACCACCACGGTCCTGCCCTGGAGCCAGCTGATGCTGGACTGAAGCCTCGAGAGCCAGGAGCCCACACGAGCCCCTCCTCCAGCAGGCTGTGTGGTCAGGCGCTCTGGTCCTGCTGGTTACCACTGGCTGGCACCAGTGCAGACGTGGGGTCACTGTTGTGACTGCTCCTGACCACGTGGCTCAGAAGTCTTTAGCGTGGCTCCTGGGAGGAGTTTGGAGGGGTCTGGAGATCCAGGCTGCGGGAAGACTGTCAGTGTCGCTACAGCGCAGAGGCACCTCTAGCAGGACCTTGCCCCTGTTGGCTGCTGCTGCTGCTGCCGTGGACGACCTGTACCCACTGACCCTGAGTCTGGGCTTCTGCACCTGCCGCTGTTCTGACCTAAGGACCTACTTTCAGCGTTATTTCTGGTCCTTAAACATAATTGTGAAGATGAGGCAAGATGACGTGTGTAGGTACTGTTGTCCTGTGAGAGCCATGGCCACTAAGCGGGGCAGTCCCCACCTCCCACGGTCTCGGCCTTCATGGTAACAAGAAGGGGAGAAGGGTGTGGGTGGCCTGCCATCTTGGCTGGTTAGGTTTTGAAGGACTTTAAATGGTCCACTTCTGCAGTAAACTTCCTTAAGCTGCTTAAAGAAGACATGTCACCCCATTAGGGTCTGAATTTAGACAACAGAACCTGAGGCTTCTTGCCTGATTCTAGCAAAGCTGGGCATGTTGTTATGACTGGGGGTTGTGATTCGCATAGCAGCTGCCAGCTGCCCCCGAGCGTCCATGTTAAAATCAGGAAAAGCAGCAGATTGTGTCAGCTGGTTCCGCTCACCCTTCCTGCGAACCATGCCCCACTTTGGGGGTTCTGTGCTTGGAGCAGGTGCCAAGTGTGTGTGTGCTCGGGGTGTGGGTACGTACGTGGAGAGCGTGCAGATGTTCTTCTGCCCAGAGAAGCTCAAGCGTCCGGTGGCAAAGGCCCTGTCCTGGTTCATCATGTCTGACACCTGGGCGGGGAGGTAGTTGGTGGCAGCCATGAACACCTTTCCCATGTAGCCGCTCCAGGTGGAAGGCTCTTCTGGGCGGCTGGGGAGCAGTGCGGAGACAAGGGTGGGGTCACTGCCAGCCCGGAACCGTCCCGGAACCTCCACACCTGAACGTTCCGGCCGAGCACACCGCAGCGGGCAGGAGCTGTGCCTTGGCACAGTGTTCTGCCCGCCGGCTCTCATTATTCTGGCACTCACAGAAGCATGCCAAGGGTCTGTCTGTCCCTCAGAGGAGCCACTTCAAGGCTCGTAAAAGGCTCTCCATGCTACTGCTTTCTCACATGAAACAACTCTGATGATTAGTCTGATTGCTAAATTTCTTACAGAGGGCAAGAGGAGAGGAATAAGATGTAATCAACATCTGGACCCCATAAAATGAGCTCAGGTCTGCTCAGGGTTCAAGGAAGACCAGAGAGATCTGTGTGACTGAAGGGTCCTGAGCCGGACTGAGCGGGGGCTGGAGGCTGCGGCTGCAAGGCCCTGGGGCGCCATCCCACTACAGCGCCGAGGCCAGCAGGCTCCTGCGGTCACTGTGCCTCAGGAACCCGCTGGGCCCTCTGCTGTCCTGGAACTCCCTCCAGAAGCTTCCAGGAGACAGAGGATGTGACGCTTTGCTGGGAGAGACACCTCTGGCTCTCTGTCCTGCACTGTGGGCAGCACAGCGAGGACCAGGGCTGCCGTGTGTGTGCCCAGGACACCCCATGGATATGCCACCTGAGTACGGGACCAGATCCCGATGGCACACACCCTGCAGCTCATTGCTTAGTGTCTCCAGGCAGCGAGGTGTTCTCTGGACGAGCCTCCCTGAGCCTTGACCTCCTCAACCAAAGGTGACCCTTTGGGAGACCTGTGCCATGGCACTGGGGCCCTGTGCTCCGGCTGGGACCCACACGGTGGAAGGACAGACACCCAGACCCCGCGCTCATGGTGGACAGGCAGCACACACGCACAGGCAGGGAAGCAAACTTGCTGCTCCATTTGGTGCCACATGCTGGTGTAGGTAGGAGGCGCTCCAGGACCACAGTGGAGGAAGGAGGGCCAGGGTTTGGAACCTCTTGGTTTCCACCTGTCCTCATTTGGAAAGCAGGGATGTTCTGCAGGCTTGCTGGGAGAACTAAAGGGGCCGGCCTAGAGCTGGGCACACAGCAGGTGGCACAGAGGCTGGAGGGAAGCCAGAGCCTCTGGGGTGGAGGCAGCTGCGCTCTGCAGGCTGCAGAGGAGCTGTCATTTCCCCCTCAAAGAGCAAAGAGAAGGAGAATGGGTACTCTGAGGCTGCACTATGTTCAAGGAAGCGTTGAACCCAGCAAGAAGATACGGGATGGACTGGTCCAAGGAGCTGGGCTGAAAGAGACCAAATGTGAGCATGAGGAGGTTAAAGTCATGGAGAAGGGCATCGCTAGTGACACAGCACTGGAGAGGAAAATGGGGCCCCATGGTTTGGGACAGAACAGTCCCTGGATGGGCTGAGATCACCCCAAAGGACAGGAAGTAACCTGTGGCCAATGGAAGAAGGGGGCACTCAAGGATGGTAATGCAGACAGAGTCCCGAGAAGACAGGACTCCAGCAGTGGCCTGGGAGCACTTCTGTCTGGTCAGCCCCAGAGGATCACCTAGGGCTTGCCGGGGGCCACAGAAATCAAGGCCAGAACAGAACAAGCGAAAGCTCCAAAAGAAATCAGGGCTAGACTGCAGCAGCTTTATGGGGAGCGACAAAACAATCTGGAAGATGGATACAATGTCTGGGAAAAATCTGGAGTCAGAAGTTCAGGGCAAACACGAGCTCTGGGATCCTTCCCTCCCTCATGGGGTCAGGAAGTTAGAAACATTCTGAGGAGACTGAGGAACAAGAGGAGAGGTGTTCCAAGGTCCCAGGGCCAACAGCAGACAAAGTTTCCTAGCTTCGCAAGCCTGATGAAGCGACACAAAAAAGGCAGAAACAGCACGGAAAGCCCTCAGCTTTGGGCGACTCAGTGTCTGGGGAAAGAGGAGTCACTCTGGAGTCACAGGGAAGGAGGAGCAGTGGCTGGGTGACGTCATACTGCCACACACAGGAACGGGCTGGCGCCGCCTCACTCTCATCAGGTAGAACTGTTTTCCTCATGGAAGTCCTATGCCATTAGAGAAGAACTTCCAGGCCTAGAAGAGTCCCCTCCACCCTCGAGGGAGCCCCAGAGGACGTTCTTGTGAGAGCGGCCACTTGAGCTAAAAGGGGGGCTGGGCAGGGGTGAGAGGTTTCACTTCCTGAGGACTCAAGATCAGCTTTGAGGTTTTTTTTTTTTTTTTGTCAGTACCAAGGATCAAACTCAGGACCTTATGCTTTCCAGGAAGGCGACTATGCTGCTGAGCTGTCTCCCTGGCCCTCAAGGTCAGCTTTGAGCAGGACTCTGAACTTCCTGGACCTCGGGGTCTCCAGTTACCAAAGTCCTCCCCTCCTTCCAGAGCAACTACCATGGGGACCAAGGGAGGAAATGAGGCAACAGCTCTGCAAATTACAAATGAGCAGGTGCCATTGTCGTCCCTAGCTCTGCCACCTGCTTCCGGAGTACAACTGAGAAAGTCACTCAAATTTCATGTTTTGGGTTTATATTGACTCCCAGAAAGCAGCAGCAAGAGATGGGGGGGCGGGGACATGTGTGTGCGTGCGTGCGTATACACACACACACACACACACACACACACACACACACACGTTGTAGGCCACTTACTGTGCTACTGGAGTCAGCGTAGGAACATATCAGAAGGAAGAGTGACTAAGTGACACTGAGGCAGACAGTGACAGGGGAGGGGAGGGCAGGCATGCCCTACTGCTTCTGAGGCAAATGCAGTGAACACGGTCACATTCATAGGAGACTCTGAAAAGCTCCGAACTAAAGCACACACTGTTCAGCAGGCAGGGTGTCTAGGGAAGGCCCGCAGGACTCCATGCCCTGTGCCTCAGGGCAGCACAATGGTGAGGTATCAGGGACAACGTGGCTGTGTTATGTTCTATGGCCCCAGCAGCCTCGGTCAGGAGATGGTGGGGGTGGGCTTTGCCACCTGTCCTACTCTTAACGGAGACCATGCTGGGCATGGAGGTATGTACCTGTAGCCCCAGCTACCCAGGAAGCAGAGGTAGGAGGATTACAGATTCAAGGCCAGCCAGAACGGCCTAACCAGTCCTCATCTCCAATGAACAAACCCCAAAAAATCCAGGCCACCAACTTCTCTTGAAGGACGGGGCAGCAGTTCAGTGGAGGGGCATGCCCAGTGCGCACAAGGTCCAGGTTTGGATTGCCTGACTGGTGACAGAGAGGGAAGGTGGAGGCCAAGGAGGACAAATGCAAGCCAGGAGAAGAAAAGGGTGTGGCACTGCCGCATGGGGAGGAATGCGCTAGCCTCTTGGGTGACAGAGTGTCTCTCCTACTGACAGCAAGGGCGTGGTGACCTCGCCGCCACATCTGTAAGCATCTGCATCCTCAACAGGAGCGAGCATGTGCCTGGACAGTGACTCTGAGCCATGGAGAGCACTGTGGGTGCTCGGGCACCTCCGTTTCCATGCTGGGGACCCTAAAAGGATCCAGCCAGCTCATCCCAGGCTTTGGACCTCCAGAACCCTGAGACAATATGTAGGCATTGCTTGAAGCCATCAGGTTTGTGGTAAAGTGTTACGGCAGTATTGCAAACGAACACACTCCTCATAGGCTGTGGTATAATGTATTATATGGTCAGTGCTCAAGTCATATATGGCAAGTGTTTTGAAGCACCCACTGGTAGTGGCACTAGCAAAATTAACAGTATTGCCACATTTATAGCTATACTGGTTAGTGCTTATGGTGTCTCTATGAGCCAGGGCTATACCGGATGCTTTACATTAAAAGAGTCATGGCATCTTTATCATAAGTCTAAGAGGTGCACACTGTTATGTGTTTGTTTTACAGATGAGGAAAGTGAAATATGGAAAAAATTAAATGACTTCCTTCCTCAAGGTCCCCCAGCTTAGGAGGGGCCGAGCTGGGATGAAGCTCTGGAGTGTGGCTCAGTTTCTGTGCTTTTGTGCATGACACCACAAAGGCTGTGGGAGCAGCTGTTCTGGCTTGTGCCCAGATGTCCCCCAAAGCCTCATGCACTTGTGCAGAGGTGTGTGACCCTGAGGTCCATTCATGGGGCAGTGCTGGGATCAAGGCTCCTAGGGCTAAGGGCGTGAGTGCTGCTCACCTAAGAGGCGTGGATGAGAAACAGGACACAAAGAGCTGCGCCTGGCCTCTGTGTTGTCTTGCTGCCTCCTGCCCACCACAGAGTACTTCTCCCCTGTGGTGCCCTCTGCCCCGCTGCCCTGCCTTGGAGCCAGCTGACTGTGGACTGAAACCTGTACACACTGTGAGCTACATAGAGCTTTCCTCCTTTAACCTGGTGTTGAGCATTTTGACTCAGCAATGAGAAAAGTAACTAAGACAGAATTTGGTGACAAGAATTGAGGCCTCTGCTGTGACTGTGTGATTCAGGAGCCTTCGGAGCTCGCTTTTGGGAAGGCGAAGAGTTAGGAATGGTAGGAGATGCTGGCCAAGTGGACGCCTTTGGCTGCACTTGGTTGGAGATCCAGGTCAGAGCTCAGAAGACTGGAAGGCTGATAGAAATCCTGCCCGCAAAGACCAGGTTTAAGCGACTTCTACTGGAAAGAAGGGCTGCACTGGCTGCTATGCTTTGGGTGAGCTGTGTTATAGCTTGGCAGAAAGTCTGTCTGTACTTTGCACATGCACAGTGGCTTTACTGAGACTAATCAGTCTTACAGAAGGAATTTCTAGGCAGCCTAATGTTGCGGCTGTGGCATGGCTACTGTTGGGGGCTTTTAGTCAGATTTATGCTGAGAATCAAGAGCAAAGGGCCCAGCAGGATGACTTAAAACATTTAGAGTTTGGCCACAAAGGAAGCTGCAGTGGAGCTGTGGACTGAAAAGATGGAGCAGAAATCTTTACCACTGAGAAGAAACAGTAAATAGAAGATGGCTTGAGTGCAGCAGGACTCCACCCCTTGCAGCCTCAAAATTGTAAAGTGGAAGACCTGGCTTTGAGAAGAGAGCCCCAGAGCAGCACGCGCCAGAGGGGCTGTGACCTAGGGAAGCTCCTCCTTGGGACCTGATTCATAGGCACTCGCCCCCAATGGCCAAGACAGCAGGAGGCCTGGCTGCTGACCTTGGCGTCGCCCATGTGGTGCTGGTTTTAGGTGTGTGCAGAATAAAAGTGTTATGGGTCCAGATGGCTTCCACTCAGATTTCAGGAGCAGGCCTGGAGGCCGGACAGTGCGTCCCTAAGAGGGAGGTGTGTGAAGCTGTGAGTGCAAAGCCCAAGCTTCAGTGGAGACCCTAGACATTTGTTGGAACATAGATCATCTGAGAACAACTGGAGGAAGGAGCACAAGTGCCCCAAGAGAGAAGCCACGGGAGCTACAACCACCAGCAGTGCCACTGCGTGGAGCCACCCATGCCCCTGGGAGTTCACAACTTGCCACAGATTATTGGGGGTGCTGGAAGTGGAACTGTGGGATTTGGATTTGCCCTGCTGGATTTTGGATTTGCTTAGAGCCAATCCTTGCTACCCCCATTTGTAACTTTTGGAATGGAAATGTTGACCTTCTACTATTTAATATTGAAAGTGCTTCACTTTTAATCTGTACACAACTAAGAGTTTGCCTTAAAACTCAGAGGAGACTTCAGACTTGGACTTTTGAGCAATGCTGAAACTGTTAGGACTCTGGCAACTCTTAGATATGGACTAAATGCTTATTGCATAAAGGGATGTGCACGAGTCTTTGGTTTTGCCTAGCTGTCCCCACAAACCCTCATGTAGTCATAGGTGGGGCTTTTTCAGAGGTGGCTGGAGATACAGGGTGTGACACTGGGATTCATTCATAGTGCAATGCTAGGATTAGGGCACTAGATTAAGGGTGTGAGTGCTGCCCACCCTCAGTAGCCTGGATAAGACACAAGGGACAGAAAGAGCTTCAGTCTCCCTTTGCTTTGTCTTGCTGCCTCTGTCCACCATGAGCTCTTTCTCCTTGGCGATCCACGTCTGCTGTGCCGCCCCGCCTCGAAGCCAGCTGACTGTGGACTGAGCCCTCTACAAACTGGGAGCTAAATAAACCGTTCTTCTTTAACTTTGAGTGTTGGGTATTTTGTCTCAGCAACAAGAAAAGTAAGACACACGTGCTCTACCATGGTGGTAAAGACAGAACCAAGTGCATGGAACTAAAAAAAAAATGAACCCCCGTGCCACCCTGGAGCTGCACGCACCTGTTGGTGAGGTGCTCCAGTTTGAAGATGTGCACGGTCTCTGTGTTGCTGGAGGCGCACAAGAATTGGGAGTCCATACTGAAAACCAGAGAGCTGATTGTCACGTACCTAGGAACAGCAACAAGTGTGCCAGTGAGCCAGGAAAGTGAGGGTCATCGTCTTTCGGTTCCAGATCAGTTTTGTGAGAAAAGTACACGTATTCTGAAGGATCTAGGTATTCTAAAACCCCTTCAACACTCAGTTACTCAGAGCTAGAGAGCAATACTGCAAAGAGGCACAAAGGGTCACCATCCCAGGTACAAAGAATAAAGCACAGCCCATCCTCCCAGGCAGCAGAGGGGAAGATGGGCACCTTCCTGGTGGCGTGGAAGTCCTCCAGGCATTCTGTGCCCTGACCCAAGTGTAAGACTCTACAGCTGTCAACACCCCAAACGGGCATACCTTACTTCACCTTTTATTTCCATGGAAGAGAATTAGAAATTAGTTTTGGATTGTGACCCCCCCCCCCCATTTTCTTTTGCTGGCTAAGCCCATCCTGAGGGTGTGGCTGGCACAGCATATGGTGCCAGGGGATTGAACCACAGTCACTGGTGCCTGCCTGAGCTTGCCTAAGCAGGTGTTTTAGAGCGCTGAGCTATCTCACTGGTGGCCTGGTTTTCTTATCTCTGCTCTCTTGGTTGCTGTTATGGTTTATGTCTAGTTGTTTCCCCAAAAGCCTCATGCAATCATGAGGCGGGGACTTCTAGAGTTTAAGACTTGAGTCATGATCCACTGGGATTGTGTTTTAACACTGATGGGACTACAAGTCTGAGTACTTCTGTGATTATGGCTGTGACCTAAGGTGGATAGGCTGAGGTGGAGAGCCTGAATGTGATATAAAGAGAAACAGAGAGACAGACTCACTCTGTTGCTCTCTGCTGCCCTGGTTGGTCCCTTGCCTCTGTCACCATATTGTTGCTGTTCCACTGCCATGAACTGCTGGCCTCTGCACTGTGCCTCTCTGCCTTGGATCCAGCTGAATATGGACTGAAACCTCCAGTAACTGTGAGCTAAATAAACCTTTCCTTCCTTTATTTTGAGTGTCGGGTATTTGTCTCATCAATGAGCAAAAAGTAACTAAGATAGTTGCCTGTCAAAAATAGACTCTCATGCCTGAATGCTTGTGCTAAAATAGCTGCTCCTCTTCCAGACCTCCTGAGCCCTCCATGAACATGCGCTGAAATCAACTAGCTGAGGAAGGAATGGCACTTCCTCTAGGCGGGAGCAGGCCGCAGCCTCTGTCCCCTCCCTGGGGCCTGCCTGCTGGCCACCGAAGCCCTGGTGTGGGGACTTGAAAACGGCTTTGACGCCAAGCACAGACCTTTTCATTCCTCTGCGAAACTCATAGAGCTTTTGCCCGTCAGGTACAGAGAAGACCCGGATGACTGTGCCCTGGAAAAGAAAGCAGGCGGGCAGCTCCTGCCCATCAGTGGCTCCGCACAGATGCCCCTCCAGCCGGTGGTTGGTTTCATGGGTTTGCAAACATTTGTCTCTGAGAAGGAAGCACCAGGCACTGGGCACAGAGGCATTTTTAACTAGATATGTGCTGAGTGCGCAGCTCCCAGAGCACATTTTAGACACGCCCTGCCTGCCTTTCTTTCCCTGTCCCTGTGCAAGGCTGTCTGTGCACACAAGTGTGTGTGCACACACGTGTGCTCATGTCTCCCAGCCTGCGATGGCTTCCTCCAATAGTCTCTCTCTGCCTAGCAAAAAAGGAGCTGCTATGCATGGCATTTGAGATACAGCTGATCACTCCCCTGGTTATTCAAGACAGAAGTGAGCACATTGTTGGGCTACCTAGCAAAGATCTTGTTTATACTGCTACGCTTTGGAGTGCAGTCTCTCTCTTTTCCAGGGATGATATGCATGCGTGTTTCTCAAGAAGATCACAGGGTCTGTGCAGAGTGTTTATACCTTGCCTGACATAGGCCGTGGAGCTATTGAATGAGCAAGTAATCAACAGATGATGACGACAACATCACAGGCCAGAGAGGCAGGCTCAGGACAGTCAGCTGCCCACTGAGTCACCAGCCTCGTTGTGTCAGCTCTCCAGGCGGGCGCCTGTGGAGGCGGCCAGTGGGTAAACTCCTGCCCCCACTGGGAGGAGATGGGCATGCACTTACTTTCTCTGATGCACTTGCTAGCTTGGAGCCTGAGGAATTGAAGGTGATGGCAGCCAGTGTCCCCTCGTGGGCGGCGATGGTGCAAACTGTTTTCTGTGGGTGAAAGAGACGTGGATGCCAGGGCCATGCATGATGGCGCATTTCCTCTCCTCCCTTCCTCTTTCTCCTTCTTCTGTCTCCCTTGCTAACTGGGTTTCCTCTGTCTCTCCCCACATGCCTACAAGCTCCATGTCATTTTCTGCAGTATCATAATTCAATTCAAGAGTTGCTCCTCATCTATCCCCTTCTGGGCCTTGGGAAGGTGGACATCTATCTGAGTGTCTGATGTGGACTTAAGGGCTAGCTAGTGGGCCCCCCTTCAAGGGGCCCTGACACCACAGACTGGACCTGTCCTATTCCGGGAAGCTTCAGAGGCCAGCAGGCTGTCTCAGGTTACCAACTCGCAGGTGACGTTTTGCCCTGGCCTGTACCACTGCTCAAGGTGATATGGATGGGTGCAAAGCCAGGGCTTTGACCCCACCTTTTTCTCCTCTGCACCCAAGCACCCCGCCAGCATTTCTTCCCCCCCGCCCCCCCAGCACCTCCACTCACCACATAGCCAAGGCTGGTGGCTGGGCCACTGTCAACTTACCAGGGAGTTTCCATCATACAGCACAATCTCGCCTGTAGTCAGGCTTCCAGGATAGGCCAGGTAGGAATTGGAATGGTTGATGGAGAGTGCGCACAGACCTGGAGAGGAAGCAGCAGATGAAAAGCCTGCGTCCCAGGGACAGAAAACTGACAGGCTGAAAGAGCATCTGCAAACAGCATGACCACAGTGCCCCCTACTGGACAGGGGAGGAATGGCTTTAAACATTTCTGTGTATTATTGTAGTCAAAGGATTTCAGTTAATGATTTCATGATAAAAATATGTAATACAACCATTGTTAAATTTTTCTTGTTTTGAAATTCTGTACTATATGTACTCTTACTTGTTACTGTTTTTATATCTTTGTTTTCTGCTATTTCTACTCTTTAAAATAAAATTAAATCAATCTAAAAAAAAAAAAAAAGATTTCAGTAAAGAAAATTCCTGGAAGACTGCCTAACTTGGCACCTAGCATGTCCTCTCCACATCTAAGCAATCAGAATTTAGAAAACTGAACATTCTCTCATTCACATTTCTACCCCTGGGCTCTGAAGTCACATCCACTTCTCTCCAAGTCCATTCCCTTGGGGCAGTGGAGGAGAATCTGTGGCACGGTGCTGTGGCGGGTTATCACGATCACTGGATGTTCTCAGAGGTCTGTCCTCACTGGTCTAGGACTCCAAAAGCATTTGCTCGCACCGGAAATAGAGCTTTCCTTCAAGTGATTAAATAGCCAATAGGCCGCAGTTCCCGCGCAAGGCAGCTGCTCGCTTAGGAGCCAGATGTCCTGCTGTGATAAGGGAGCCAGCTGCCTGCTACAGCGGGCCTTGCTGGAAGCCCCGCCTCTGAGCCAGGACAGAGGGCCCCACCTCTGGGAAAAAGTAAATAGGCGACTTTGGATATAAGATGCTTCTGCAGGACTAGGGCTTGCAGCTCAGTGGTAGAGCACCTGTCTAGCATGTATGCGGCCATGGGATCCATCACCAGGGTACCCACCCACCCACACACATGCACATATGCACATGCACGCACACACACACACACACACACACACACACACACACACACACAAGCTTCCCCGATCTTTGTGACCATAACAGTCAATCAAACTGCTGCATTGAAGCAACAAGGCATGCCACTTGTACTAGCAGAGGGATTCAGGGGCACGAGTTGGTGGGAACATTTAAGTAAACACTTTTTTTTTTTTTTAACACTAATTTAGGGCAATGGAGTTGCCCGTGACGGAGGTGAATTCCAGGAACTAACTAGTCAGAACCCAAGCATCACCAACATACGAACTCAGAGAGGATTATGCAAAGGAAACATCTTTTAAATAAAAAGGTATCTAGCATGTTCATTATAATTTAGTGTATTAAGTGGGTTTCTTAATTACAGTGTAAGAACTTTGGATCAGACTTGAAGGCCCCTTACCAGTTCTGCAGGGGAAGAAGAGTAGAGGGGAAAATCAGAAGGGGACCTAGGTCCTGCCCCTCCTCTGGCTCTGACTGTACAGCCAGCATGTCACCCACTCAGCAGAACACCAGAGGAAACCAGCCCATCCCTGGCACCCTTCAGGGCATGTTCTGGGCTCGCCACCGCCCCCTTGCTATTCCAGGTCACTCCTGCCCTCGCCCCAAGAGGTCGCTCCCCCTTCCCACTGCTTTGGGAGCCCCAGCGCCCCATTCCACCTGAGTTCTCTGATTCCGGGGTAACTTCAAGAACAGCTGGGCAGGGAGAAGATATTAGGGCCTGTAACACCCAGGGGGAAGGAAGCCAGGAGGGGTCTGGGCCAGGCCGACAGGTTCCTGTGGGAGCAGTGCGGAGGGAGGTCAAGGCAGAGGTGACGATGGCCTGGAGCCCCACTGGGCCATGCGCCTACAAAGGCACTGGGGCCAGCTGCTGAGGGCTTCCAGACATGCACAGCAGGAAGAGGCAGCATGAAAGCCGCAGTGAGCTCCCCTCCATGCTCCCTGGGGTGGTTACCACAGCAAAGGCAGACAGTACGAGCCTCAGGTGCCTCAGGGAGATGGAGGTGCCTGTGTGCCACTGTGCGAACAAGAAGTGGAGTGGGGCTTGGAGACACTGCCTGGAAGCTTCTCAAGAGTGAAAGACCAAGAAATTCCTCTCCTGTATGCACACCACGAGAAATCCAAACTTCTGTCCGCACAAAAGACCCCTGTATGAATGTTCACAGCAGCATTACTCAGTACGGTCAAAAGTGGACCGACTCAAAATATCAGCTGACATCAAGATAGCAGCTCAGCAGTGGGGATCTCTGTGTGATTCTATCTGGCAACAGAGAGGCGTGAAGGGCTGGCACGTGCTGTGGTAGGGACGAACTGTGAAAACACGGTGACAGAGCCAGCCACCGAAGTCTATGAACCCGCTGACATGAAGCGGCCAGAAAAGAACTCTACTGAGGGAGACGGCTGATGAAGGATTACCTAGGAAGGCAGAGAACAGGGCGACAGAGAAGAGGCACAGAATTTCTTTCAGGGTTCATGAAAATGTCCTAAAATTAATGGTGATAATTAATCGTGATAATTAATTGTGATAATTACTTAGTTCTGCAAATACGCCAAAAGGTACTGAATTATGTGCTTTAGATAGGTGAATTCTATGGCATGTTAATTGTGTCTCAATATCTAATTTTTTTAAAAGAAAATATTGCTTTTTTAAGAATATTTATCCAGCTGGGTGTGGTGATGCACACCTGTAATCTTAGCACTTGGGAGGTGGAGGCAGGAAGATTGTTGAGGGTTTGAAGCCAGCCTGGGCTACAAAGTGAGCTCAAAGCTAGCCTGAACTGCACTGCGAGACTCTGTCTCAAAAATACACATAAAAAAATAATATTTCTGCAGCGGAGTCAGACCGAGGGCACGCCTCCAGACACCCCTCTGCCGCATGTGTAAGTCGGGCAGCAGCGACCACGGCCCTCTCAGCCCTGGCTCCTCTCCCGAGTGAAGGGACCCCACGATGAAGGCCGTCCCTACTCACTTCCTTTCTCTAAGAGCATGGAGCACACCCTTGGGGCACAGCCAGTGAGGAGGGACTGAGCAGGAGCCCTGGGAGAAGGCGCGCACCTGTCCTCTAGAGTTCTGGGTAAGACGCAAGTGCCCAGAAAGGAAGAAAGGCGCCAACATCTCCAGCCAGCTAGAAACCCTAACACCAACTTAGATGGCTCTGGACTCCAGCGGAGGACAACGGCCAGGACAGGCACATCGTGACAGCTACCACTCACGTGACGGTTGTGCCCCTGGGACTTCCATCTGCCCGTCCACTGGAATTTAATAGAACAATCCTGTTCATGGATCCTTGGAGACTTAACGAAGGTCCCCAAAAGCTCGCAATGTGAGCTCCTTGGGCTTCTGATGCTTCACGTCTTGGATATTACAACAGGCTACGCGAATCTGTGTGGCGAAGTGAACATAAGACTTGCTCCCTACCTGCCACCATCCCGCAGGCCTCTGCTTCTGTCCCAGGGGTCACATGAAGACTTTTTAGGGGGGGGGGGGAAAAGGGCTATTTTGTTTTGTTTTTTGATATTTTATAATGTAGAAGTGATGGGATAGCAAATTTGTAAAACCCAGAAAATACAGAGACCGTGATCCTAAAACTCAGGTTTTTTGTTCCTCTCAGCATTTGAGCTTATTTCCTTCTAATCTTTTTTCCTACCTAGAAATGAAGTTTTAACCTGGCTTTGGACTTGTCTTCGACTTGTCGCATATTTTTGCAGATCATGGTCAGCTGTCACTGTGCTGCGTGTGGCTGTACCTCATCCACAGCTGGAATGGAAGGGCTCGCTTTGATCCAAGAACCGCCGGCACCTCTGCTGGGATGGGAAGGAAGCCCCATAGTTCTCAGCAATTGGTACCCTGGTTCTCAGAATACTACTTGTCAACCTTCAGGCAACTCAGAGGGAACTGGTTTTTAAAACTGGAGTTTCCTTTGTGACTGATGTCCCAAAAGTCACTCTTCAGGCCAGTGACATAGCTTAGCAATACACAGTGGTGCTGAGCATGAATGAGACCCTAGGTTCACGCTTCAGCCAGACACACACACACACACACACACACACACACACACAAACACACACACACATTCACATT
>PVKN010007109.1:0-27232 GCA_004027915.1 Capromys pilorides
GTCTACAAGGTTGAAATTCTAGCCCAAAGTAGCAGTGTAAGAGAGGAAAGGCATTCAGATAGTGATCTCAGAAAGGTCTCCAGACAATGTGGCTGTTTTATTAGAAGAGAGAAGGGGGAAAGAGGATGACTTCAATCCTCAGTCCATTCCTGAGACCATCTGTCTTGTCTTAGAGTAAAAAAAGGACTTTAGGTTGAGCCTGGGGGTATATGCCTGTAATCCCTGCACTTGGGAGGTTGAGGCAGGATTGCTGTGAGTTTGAAGGCTCCAAAGTGAGATCCTGTCTCAAAAAAAAAGGACTTTACACTTGGACCTATTTTGGTTTATTGGCACGACTATGGATGAATGCTTCAGCTTGCTTTTGGCTCTTAAGTGGTACACGCTCCAAGGGTAGCTTGGAGGAGGGCTCCCTTCAGACATGTCTCTGTTGTTGACCAGTTCTAGTAGTCAGCCTGCTGGCATCCTTGAGCTTCTTCTAAGAAGGAATGAAAAGTTTGCTCTTCGTGTGCTACCCAAGGCCTCTGACTGGGTCAGTTAACTGTTTACCAAAAATACATTTGTTTTTTCCTGGACACATTGCCTGGTCATGAGTTGAGGCCATCCAGCTAAAATCTAAGCAGTGGAATGTGCAGTGCCTTATGACATTTGTGGGCCAAAGCTTTTAAGAAATAAGCACAATTGTTTGTTTTTTTTTCTTTTTTCACTGGCTAAGTGCAAATGACAGTAAGCCTTTTGGGAAAGAACAGCCTGATAAAGTTAGCATAAGGGGACCTAATGAGGAGGAGCCCCATCCGCGATCAGGAAAAAGCACTCTTAACTGCAGAAGTGATGTTTCATTATGTTTCAGTATGATATCTACCTCAAGGTCTAGTCTGTACAGCTGCCAGCCCAATCCTATGTTTTAGTCCATCTGGGGTGCCATAACAAATTACCATAGCCTGGGAGGCTTATAAACAAGAGAGATATCTTACAGTTCTGGAGGCTGGGGGTCCAAGACAAAAACACCAACTGATCCAGTGTCTGTTGGGGGGCTGCACCATGCTCACAGACTTTACTCATTTCTCTGAAAGCTCACATGGTACGAAGGGCAAGGAAGCTTTCTCAAGGCTGCTTTGTAAGAACAATAATCCCATTCATGATGGCTCCACCCCTGGACCTAGTCACCTCCCCTTGGGTCCCACTTCCTAATAAGGCAGGAGCAATCTGACCAGGAGGGTACCCTAACCTCCTAGTGATTAGAGTAGTTAGGAATTAAAGGAAGTAGTGTTAATGGAATTGTCTTTCCATCTTAGAAGCATAATTATTTTTATCTCATCTTCCTTTTGTTTCTCATTTTTATTTTATAATTAGATTCCTATTTTTTTGTTTGTAGCATTGTCTCATCTTAAAAGTTTCTTTTCCCTCATCTCACACACCATAAATACGATTAAGTTTAGGAAAAGTTACTAGGAAGGATTCCCATGATAACTGATGGTTGCAGCAGGGAGTGC
This sequence comes from Capromys pilorides, assembly GCA_004027915.1. Classification (NCBI taxonomy): domain Eukaryota; kingdom Metazoa; phylum Chordata; class Mammalia; order Rodentia; family Capromyidae; genus Capromys; species Capromys pilorides. The sequence goes on from PVKN010007109.1 coordinate 1,491, forward strand.
TATGGGATGCTGGTCAGCTGTATGACACACTAGCAGAGGTGCCTAAGGCACATTCAAGACTTTGGAATTGTTCCCATTACTATGATGGTGATTCACAGACAGTTATCCCTTTGGGACAATGATGGATCCATTTTCAGGTATGTTAAGCTTCAAAATTTTTGTTCAAGCAAATGAACATTATTTATATTCCATCTATTTGTTCAACTATCAAAAAGTAAGTACAAGGCCAGCCAGATAGCTCAGTGGATTAAAGATTAAAGTACCTGCTTAGGCAAGCCCAGGGACTGGGGTTCAATCCTTGTCATGCCATGCTAGCCCCGCCTCTGGGGTACGGGCATGCTGAGATGGCCAATGAAACTGGGCATGATGGCATGTGCTTATAATCTCAGCACCTGGGAAGCTGAAAACAGAAGTCATTACAAGTTTGATCTGTGTAGTGAGACCCTGTAAATCCTGTACTAAATACATTTTTTTAAAAAACTATTGGTATAACTTTAACCTAAATAATATAAACTGTCTTTGGGGGGTGTGTTGAGACACAGTCTTGCCATGAAGTTCAGGTTGGTCTTGAACTCACTATGTAGGCCTTGAATTCAAGGTGATCTTCTTGTCTGAGCCTCCCAAGTGCTGAGATTACAGATGGGTGCCACCACTGATCACTTGTCCAGCTGACTCTTATTTATAGTCTTTTCTTTGATGGTTCTTTTTTTTTTTTAAGTTTATTTTATTTTTTTTTAAACCTCATTTATTTATTTGTGTTCTGGCCAGCTCAGCCTGCCTTGGGGGTGGGGCTGGCTCAGCATGTGGTGCCGGGGATCGAACTGCAGTCCCTGTGGCCGCCCAAGCAGGGGCTCTAGACCACTGAGCCATCTCATTGGTCCATCTTTGATGGTTCTTGAGAATTTTTATTTTATAATATACAGTTATACTTAGTAATTTAGGGAGAGTTCCAGTAAAAAAAACAAAAACAAAAAACCTGATTCTGAGTTTCATCAATGATGAAATTGATCTGATAATTTCTACAAATAAACGGTTTTATTTACCTACAAAGATATGAAGATATTTTAGAATTTCAGATATAATCTCCAAAATACTAAATTATGAGACATGTGAAACTCATGGTACATCGGAAAGAAAGCAAAAATTCAGGAAACATTTACTGAATTCCTTTCACATATTAGATGATATTACATTTGCTATCTATTGTTGAATCAAAGTTATACTGTTTTTTACATATATTTTTATTTTTAAACAAATACATAAATGCATACTTGTGTTCTAAATTTGTGTGACATCACCTTATATGCCACTAATACAGCTGATAGTAGATGAGTACTTTGAGGGTGTTAGTGTTGCTAGGACTCAAACTCAGGACCTCACATATTAAGAAAGTGCTCTGCCACTAAGCTACAAATACACTTCTTTCCTTGCCCCCCTTTCCCTTTCTCATTTATTTATATATGTATTTATTTGGTACAGGGTCTTGCTATGCAGTTTGGACTCCTGTCTCAGTCTCCCCATTGCTGCGATTGTAGTTCTGCGCCACTGCTCCCGGTTTCAGTGGGCTGCATGGTGAGCTTGGGGTACCCTGGCCAGCATGGCATGGAGTACTAGGGACTAAACCTGGGTCCTTGTGCTCACCAGGCAGGTGCTTTAGACCACTGTGCTATTTCTCCAGCTGTCTTTCTGCTTTTGTATACTGAAGATAGAACTCAGGGCCTTGCATATGTTAGGCAAGAACTCCACCCCTGAGCTATGCTCCTAGCCCATTCTTATCTTTTCTTTTTCTTCTGGTTTTATTTTGACGTTCCTTAGAACTTCCTGGGAAACAAGTAGAGCCAGAGATTTTCCTGGAGAATATTCAATGGCCTGTGCTCTCAGGAACAAACTTATAAAAAAGAAAGAAAGAAAGGAAGAAAGAAAGAAAGGAAGAAAGAAAGAAAGAAAGTAAGTAGGACTGGGCACAAGAAATTGGGCTGAATGCAATTGAAAAAAGAGGCCTCAGTAGTTCACAGACAGAGTTTTGGAGCTGGTGGCCCTCCAGAATTGTCCCAAATTAATAAGAAGTGTCCAAATACCAGTGTCTCCAGGAAGGAGCGAAATCTTGGACAAGATAGTTTGCTTTAGGATAATTCCTAAAAAGGCACTGAATTGTGAACTATCAGTACCCAAACTCCAGCAGGTTAAGAGAGTGGGTTTCTTGATTGAAGAGTCTGTATGATATGGACATGGACATCATATTCACAGTTTGTATATTAATAGGGACTGGCTCATGTTGTTATAAAAAATAGAAATTAACATGAGTATCAGTAAAAAGGAAAGAGAAAAAAAAAAACCCAACATATCAATATGTGGAACAAAGAGAACTATCAAGAAAGTAGTGTAAAATAAGTAAAGCATAAAAGCTAAATTTATGCTTATTAAGCATGGATTCTAGTTACGTAGCACAGTGCATTCTGGTTGAATAGCATTAGAGTAGCCCAAGGTCACCTAGTACCTAGGCATTAAAGTTATGGCAAGAGCCAGTGAATCACGGTGCAGCGCCTTATGCTATAACTTTCAAAGCCCAATGAAAATGGCTGTAGATTCATTCTGTGAAACTATTTCCCAGCAGGAATCACTGAATCAGAAAATCACTTCAGAACATGAAGAAACAGTAAGATGAACATTGATTTGATGAAGGAAGATACTTTGGTTTGGCAAATTTGAGTCTTGGCTTATCTACAAACTGTCAACTTTTAAATAGAATGCCTTTTTTGCCCTGACTTTGATCTAGTTGTGATTCTTAATTGTTAACTTTTAGCAATCCTTAGGGGGATTAGAATTATGTATATTTGGCTTTGGAATTCACTGTAAGAATTTTCCGGTAGCCATCTGAGCTTGTGTTCCCAAAGAAGAAGCAGGTTCTGAGACTATTCAAGAGCTAGTAGTTTATTTGGAAGCCACAGCAAGCATTAGGATGGTAGAGAGGTATACAATACAGGAGTAGCAAAGGCAGCCAGTCAAGGGGATGTTAGGATCCAGATTCAGTTGCAAAATAGGAAACACATTTTAGAATCATCTGGACTCAGAGCGGGTAGAAGTCGGATTATCATTCCTAAAGATTACTGATCACTGGTCTTGGCACACCCCTGGGTATAGTAATTTTCTTGCACTTCAGGCTGGCTCCGTATACAGCTTGCAAAGTCTACCTAAAGTTAGGGAAATGGAGTCAAGAATGAAGAGGCAACTAAACCCAAATAGTTGGAAGCTGGCAGGTAAAAGCTGAGGAATAAACGTGGGGACTCATTTCTTGTAACATCTCATACTGGGAAATGCATGTGTGTGTGTATGTATGTATATATATTTTTTTTGGGGGGGGGTGGGTCTACAGGGTGTTCAGAGTCTCACTACTAGATTGGACTCATAGTGATCCACCTGTAAACAGCCTCTTAAGAGTTGCGATTACAGGTAGGCACCACCACACTGAGTCTCAATTGCCATCTCAGCACGCCCCTGGGGGCCAGGACCAGCACCGCAGACCCCTGTGCCTGCTTGCAGGGGCTTTAATCTGCCAAGCTATTTGGCCAGCCCTTCTAAGCATATTTTGCTTGTTTTTGATGTTTAAGTTAGTATCCACCACCTGAAGACATTCCAAATTGTGGATGGGAGAAAGCATCTACATGCATGTTAAGAAACAAGGTCACCCTGAGATTCATCCCAGAATAAGCACAAGGGAATCTGAAAATTGTCAGTGCTCTCGGAAAGTCCTGGGTGTGAGGACCCATGGCAATTTCTTCTAGTCTTTCTGGAGAGTAAGAGCAGGGTGGACAGTTTTCAGGTGGCAGTCACCTTGGTTGTCTGCCAGCTGTATCACTGGCTGCTCACAAAGCCCCAGCTGGTATTTACCACCCCAGAGAAGAAAAAGAGTTCTTTTACTGATTTTCAGGTCACATTGTGCATAAGGTGTGAAAGATGAGACTACACAGTGGGGAAGAATGAGAAAAAATTCTCCTAGTCTTCATTTATTTTACCATAGGGCATCAATGATTTCTAACGTTCTAGGGAACGTAAGAACGTAAAAGTGTTTTGAGCCTTTTATTAAATTTTATTTGTTAAACTCCTACCTGAGAAAATAATGTTTTGGTTAATTTGTTTCCTGAAGGGCTTAGCTCACCCCATGACTTAGATTACGGTGACACGGTAAAGTGACCGGCTTTACTCCTCTTCCTATAGAGAGCTGGCCAAGAGCCACTTTGGGCTTCCTAGCACATGAAACAAAGACTGGAGCAAGGGATGGCCTGACTTCAAACATTTGCTCATGCTTTCCCTAAGAAAATTTGCTTCTGCAGAAAAAAAAAAAATCAGCCTGGATGATATTACCATAGATAAATGTTTAATTGATTTATTTAAGAAATCTTTTTGAGCATTGAACCTCAATGCCTTTGCACTAAGCTACATCCCAAGCCCTTTTTGTATTTTTTTTTTTTTTATTTTTTATTTTTGAGACAGGGTCTTGCTAAGTCACTAGACTCAAGCTTAGGATCCTCCTGCTTCAGCTTCCCAGAGTGCTAGGATTACAAGCATGTGCCACCACACCCTATTCTTTATGTACTTTTTATACTGTGTATCTGGTACTAAGAGATGCACAGGTCAGGTTCCTAATTATTACTAAATATAACAACATTCAACACAGAAGGCATGTAAGCAACTAATTGTAATCCAACAAAAATGGAATTAATATTCTGATATCCGATAAAAACAACAATGATGCTCATAACCTTCTTGCATTAACTTTTAAGGCCCCTATATTTCACAATGCATTGTTCAGAAATTTTTAAAATTTTGGCCTCAGTGATTTATTTAGGTACTCAGAGAAGAGCTTCTCAGAGTTAAGTACTATAAACGCCACCAATCTCCATCCCCAGCCAGCTTCCCAGGTGGTTGGTCCTCTGACAAGTTATTTTGTCTCTTACAGTTCTCACTGCACTGTTTATCAAATATCTAAAGGTTCGCGATTGAAAACTTAATTTTTTTTTTTTTTTTTTTTGTCTTTTTGAGACAGGATCTCACTCTACAGTTCAGGCTGGCCTTGAGCTCACTTTTGTAGCCCAGGCTGGTCTCGAATTCATACCGAGCCTCCTTCCTCAGCCTCCCAAATGCTGGGATTACAAGTGTGCGCCACCACACCCGGCTGAAAACTTAATTTTGAAGTCATTGATCACTTGGTAAACTAGGTAGGAAGTACTTATTCTGTGGTAGACATTTCATATATTCCCAAAGTTGTAGGGAAAATTGAATGTGCTGGTACATTGTCTTTCCAACACTTATCACACTGTGATCATATACCATGCACACAGACCTCATCAGCGAACATGGGCACATCTTCTCTGCTTTTTGGAACAAGGGGATGAAATGTATCCTCATATTTGCTTCTGTTCTGTCCCTAGAATTTCTCAGTTAACATTACCTCATAGTTAGTTGCCAAAGTTGCTTCTCACATAAGTTCTTTTGCTAAGAAGGGTGTGAAACTGAATGCTGGCCATAACGAAGATTAAGCCTCAGTGCTATACAAGAAACTTAGAACAATGAATACTGAGAACCACCTAGCCTAGAATTCCCAAGGAAACCCAATCAATCAGGCATTGCCTGCCCTGATGCTTGATACCTAAAACAGCTGAATGTTGAAATTAATGCTGTACTGCTCTATCTTTGATATCTTAGAGATTTCTTTCCCAGTGTGAGCACCCCCAGTATCTGATGTCTCCTGCACACCCCAAATCGAGTACTTTCTTCTGCTCCCTTGATAACAATTCTCTGTACCATATTTTCCTGCCTTATTCTTTGGAACTGTTCCTCTCTGGTTGTAAGGTGAGTGGTCTTACATGAGCACCAGGAAGTGCAAGCCACTCCATCTAGCATCTTTCTATATGCCTCCTTATTGCCCACTGTTTTCAATCTGCACAATGCCTCTGGTTTTATTCCTCCTTATACATCAGGTCTTATGAAGAGTGTCTGTCTTTGGCACTTTTCCTTACATTCTGTTCTGAAGCTACCAGGCTTTTCTCCCATCAGTGCTCTTGCATACTACAGAGTATTTCCCCATATTCGTGTCTGGGCTCTGAGGCAAGAAGATTCAACAGACCGGGACTGCCTTTGTCTCCTTTGCATGGTGCCCACATGGCACAGCACACAGCCGATTCTCAACAGGGCTGGTTTCGCAAACACTGAGAAGGGAGCTGTGTGCTTGTAGTTTAATACTTGGCAGGTGTTGTCTTGTCTTCTTAATGATTTATCTTCAAATTTGTGTTCTGCAAGTGAAATCCAGTGGAACCATGGAGCATGACCAGGCTTGGAGTACAGGCTTCCACCTGATCCCATCTCCCTGATGCTTCCCTGCCTGTATACTAATCAATGCACCCCTCCCCCCAACCCAGCTGGGCAAATGTGGAGGACTTGTGCCTATCTGTGGAGGAGACCACAGACAAAAGGAAGCCACTTTTGCTCTGCTTTCTGAACAAAGTGCCCTGCATATCCATTTTCTGAAGGATTGTCTTAGTTATGTTTTACTCATTGCTGGGACAAATACCCAACACTCAAAATGAAGGAAGGAAAAGTTTATTTAGCTCACAGTTTATGGAGGTTTCAGTTCATACTCTGCTGGCTCCAGAGCTTCTCTAAAGTGGTGTGGCTGCAAAGATCAAGCTCCTTCAAAGACTAGGACTTCTCCAAGGAAGCAGGGCAGGGCTGCGCCAGACAGGAAGCAGCCAGGGCAGGGGCGGGGTGGGCTGGGTGCACAAAGTCTTACATTCACATCCCAGGGCAGGCCCTCTGCATCCCACAGGATGGGGACCCCACAGCCCTGAACTAGCCCAGCCTATCCAGCCAAGTTTCCTCAAGTTGACGCAAATTATCAACTACCACAAGGATCCTTCAAATTTTGGGGCTGTCCTCAGGCTCAGTGAGTGCTTGTTGAGAATGCAAATTAAGTCATTTGGTGAAGCAAACACATTTTTTCTTTCACAGCACTAACCTACAGAGATTTTCATACAATACAGTCATCTCCCTAAACTTTTAAGTTCTTTTTTGAGAATTTAGCTCATTCATTTAATCATTTCTAAGTACTTACTATTGCCAGTTTCTTGTGTATAACAGTTATTTATTCACATAAAACTGGAAAACCAGGGGCTTGCCAGTTGGTTCAAGCACATGATTTGGCAAACTCAGGCATTGTGGATCACAGTTCGATCCCGATCCCCACCCCCACATAGAACATGAGACCTGCCTTTAAGGCAGCCTCACCCAGCCAAAAAAAAAAAAAAATCAAACAAACTAGAAAATCTATTTTTGGAATGACTTCTAGGGGGATGGATTTACTTTTTGAAAGAAGTCAAAATTCTTTGTGGACCATATGTAATATATAAAGTTAAATGACATGAAAACATAACTTGAGAACATAATTATGGAGCCATAAATTTAAAATATTGGATCTCTTATGCAAATGGACTGGATCTGAAGACAATTTCCAACGATCAGTTTAGACCTGGGGGTGTTGGCACAACCTGTACCAACCCCAGCACTCTGGAGGCTGAGGCAACATGTCAGCCTGGACTGTATAGTGAGTTCAAAGTTAGTGTGAACTACACAGTGAGACCCTGCCTCAAAAAGAAAAACAAGGATACAAAAAACAAAGAGTTTTTAAAGTATTTCAAAAAGTTATCTTCAGGTAACTATTTTGGAAGAAGAAATTCTAATTTAAAGATGGGAGTTTTAGAGTAAATACATTTGTAAGAAACCTTTTTGGGTAATTTGTATTTTTCTTTCTTTTTTTATGTATTTAGTACAAGGTCTATAGGACCATAGATGGGACTTTTAGTGACTCTCCTGTTTTTTAGCCTCCCAAATGCTGGGATTACAGGCGCATGCCACCATACCCAGTCTTAATGGCCATGTCAATGCGTCCCCCAGGGCAAGGCCGGCAGGGCACCCTGGGGATTGAACCACTGTGCTCGGCCTGAGCAAGTGCTTTAGTCCACCGAGCTATCTGACTATCTTTCTATCTTGTTACTTCTATTCTTAATTTTTTAAAAGCAAATTTATTACCTTTTCATCTAATCCCATACACAAAAATCCCACACACCTGAGTCTTTGGGCGATCAGAACATGGTTATTACTAATAACCTTTTCCATAATCACGTTATTCTCATAATTTTCACCTTGACTTTTTTGCTGCTCTATTAGGCCTTCCAAACTATGGTTTTTCCCTCATTTAAAAAATCTTTATGGTAACTTATTTGCTTTGAAATTAATTGCCTTTCTAGGTTAGCCACGTAGCTACATTATGTTAACTTCATAGAATTATAGTGAGGACTGCAGGGCAACCAAAGAATTCACATAGACAAAGAATTTAGACTACTTCCTGGCATATGGTAAATAACACATAAGAACTTTATTACAATAGTTATTAGCTGGCTCTCTAGCTGAGTAGTAGGCAGACTTTTTCTTTAAAAGTACAAGTAGTAGGTATTTTAGGCTTGTGGATCAGATGACCTCTATCACAACGACATAATTGTGCCATTGTGAACGCCTAAGTCAGCCTAGACAGAACACAAATGAACAGCCACAGCTGTATTCTGATAAAATGTCAATTATAAAATAGCTGGTCGGATTTGGCCATGGGCTGTCATTTACAGACCCTTGATAAGGCCTTTTTGACTTGAGTGTAATTGTTGATGGCTGGTTAAGACTCAGCAGCAGTGACCTTAGTCAGCAGAAGCTTAGGACAGAGTGGTGAATTGTGTCTATAGATATGATGCCCAAAAGTGAGGCCAGAGTTAATATTAATAGGTCCATGCACAGGGCAGCTGGCTAGTGAATGTAGAGGAGCAGACTGTAATCCAAGGACAGAGAGATATCACCATGAATTCTACTTTGTTGAATCCCTTTTTTCCTGGCAAAGTAATTGAGTGAGCGTTTTCTAAACAGGTACTCAGAGCCTGGAGAAGCAAAGGTAATAGAAGATCCACTGTGTGTTCATCTTATACTCTACATACCTCTACAAGATCTGTATTCAGCCAGCTAATATTTAGGTGTCATCTATAATTTAATCTTTTAAAATGAAAGTTTTATTTGGGGCAGTGGTGGTTGTAGGCCCCTGATTTCCATGACATAACATTCTTTGCCCTAACAGATGGGTATAGGGGTGTGTGTGTATGTGTGTATGTGTGTGTATGTGTGTGTGTGTGTGTGTGTGTGTGTATGTGCGCGTGTGCGCTGCTACTGGGGATTGAGCCCAGTGGTATCTCCAGAACTTTTTTAATTTTTATTTTGAGGCAGGGACTTCTTAAGTCGCTAAGTGAACTTGGCTAGGCTAGAATTTGTGATCCTTCCACCTTAGCTTCCCAGAGCGCTGCACTTCCTCATCCAGGTGGCCTTAGAATTTTTGATGAGCTTAATTATTAGCAGACACTGCAACTGTGTTCACTTGCTATATTGATCCCTAATCTGTTTAGTGATCATTTCTCACAAGACCAGCCTGAAAGGAGCACGACAGTTAAGGCTTATCTCCCTTTTTTTCTCCTGTCAGATTATCATGCAATATGCTTGCCCAAGTAATAGATAGCTAAGTAGTTATGGGCAGGATATTTCTTTTCTCAAAGAGTTTGCTGCCTTTAAGCACCTGGCAGTCAGCCTGTCATCTTTCGCAATCTCCTTCCAGTTCTGCAAGGCATCCTCCTTAAGGTAACAAAAATTCCTTGCCTGAGTGAAGGTACTCTGCATGCACGTTGTGGTTTCCAAACGGGGAGCATTTCCTCCATTCCTCAGGATCATCCAAACTTAAACTGGCTTTAGATATTACAATTTTTTGCTTTGATTCCTCCACTGGCTGGTTCAAGAGATGTGTTAATGTTAATATTTCAGTCTATTTCCTATCATTTTATTGTTAACTTTTTTCATATATTTCTTTCACTTGATCACTCACAGATAGTCACAGTGGACTTTATTAAGAAATAATGAGCCATTCATTCCTTTTCCTGTCACACACCCAAGGTTACACTTTAGATATTAGGGGAGTGTGAGTCCCACACACCTCACCCACCACACAGTTATCTGGTGGAGAACGCCAACACTGTGTTCTAAGACTCAATTCAGACACTAACTAGAGAAACATGCTAAACTGGTGAAGGTCTCGGGTCCACAAGACTGCCCCACACATAGCTACCAATTTCCAGCACTGAAGGTAGAATTTCCCAACTTCGATGCAACCTGATTATGGTCTAGAGGCTCCCACAATCCTCTCTCAGATGGATCAATTTACTGAAGTGGCCTCAGGTTTCGCAGAAACATCATGCTTCCCAGTTTATTGCAGCTGGCCTTTGGCAGCCACCTTCAGTCACACACAATCAAAAATGCTTAAAAATATTGCCTCTGTGCTAGGCATATAAGTAAGTGGGGATAATTTAAAGTATGTGGGAGCTTGTGCATAGGTTACATGCAAATAATGTGAGTATGAACACCCATGGGTTCGGGTGTCCATGGATTCTGAGTGGTGACTTTATACTAATGACAGATATGATAAGGATACTGGTGAACAGCCAGGTGAAGAGATACATAGATAACATCCTGAGCACAGGATCTCTGTCTCTTTAAAGTTGGAGTACACCATATTTCTGGCACACAAAAATGTTTCCCTGCACAGGCGTTCTCTGAACCCAATAATCAGGGATTTCTATGGAGACAATTTCTATGGAATCATCCTTAGGCATGATCTATTCTTAGCTTAATTTCTAGCTTTGTTGTCTGTTCTGGAGAATAGGGGGTAAGATGGAAAATACCAAGCTTCTAATTAAGCCTTGGTCTTCCTGGTGACCAGTCTCTATCTTGGAGTCCACCCACAATCACATCATTATAACACAAGATGTTTCTATCACCTAAAAAAAATCTAAGAGATTATGTACTCTGTACAAGGAATCAAGAGCAAAGGCCAGATATTAGAACAAAATTGTATCTCTCACCCCCGCCATTTAAGAGATTTCATTTGTTTTCAGAGTTCTGAGCCAGGAATGAGGATCACACTCCAAGTATCTATTTCTTATACCACAATATTACATACTCTATATTAAGCTTGCATTCAGAGATATGACAGATAGCACACTACTCCTTATGTATGTGTACCAACTCCCCACTATTAATGTAATCATTATGTACTGCAAACATTTAATAATAAAAATTTAAAGAAGAATAGGCATCATCACCAAATACATGGAATTTGTTTTTGGGTATATGGGAAGACATTAAAGAAGTCATCTCACAGGTAAGAATAGCATATAATTACAACCAGCAAGAATTGCAAGAAAGAAAATGACTGTTTATAATAATGCATTCTGTTGTTGTTGGTGGTGGTATGTGGCAGGTGTGTACGTGCGTGTATGCATGCATGCGTGTGTGTGTGTGTGTGTGTGTGTGTGTGTGTGTGTTTTGTACTAAGGATGGAACCCTGGACATTTATCCTGAGCTACATCCCCAGACCTTTTTCATTTTCTTTAAGACAGGATCTTGATAAGTTACCTACCTGCCCAGGCTGGGCTTAAGTTTCCAAGCCTCCTTTCTCAGCTTCTCAAAATAGTGGGACAACGGCATGCATCACCATACCCAGTTTATAACAATTTTTCTTGAACTTGCTGCTGATAAGAATCACTTGGGACTCTGTGAAGTTTGAGGTTATTTTGTCACATCACAGAATCATAATATTCTAGGAAATCATACATTTCACAGGTGATCCAGTCTTAGCATGTATGGACTTAAGGGTTTCAAATCTATTAATGCAGATCTATTAATGCTTATTCCATTTATTTCAAAGATGTTACAAAATCCAATGAGATAACAGATAAGGAAATACTTGGCAAGTTAAGGGTGCTATGCATACTTTAACCATGTGTGGTGGTACATACCTGGAGCCATAGCAGTCTGGGAAGCTGAGGCAGCAGGACTGAAAGCTGAAAGCCAGTCTGGGCAATTTAGTGAGACCCTGCTTGAAATAAAAGATCAAGTAAAAAGATCTATGCATGTAGCTCATGTTCTCTGAGTTCAATCAATATACTCCCTAAGACAAATTATTTGAAATATTCAAAGTACCATTTTTATTTTCTTTTGTCCTTTTTTCTTTTCTTTCCCTCTATCATCCCTTCCGGCTGAACTTCACCTTAAATATCACTCTGAAAAAGCCAGCTGCCTTAAAAGTAACTATAACAAGTGTCAGTGCAGTATAAGGATATTCATAAGCTGATAATAATGACCTCTTCCCTTTTAAGGTTCACTCAAAAACTAAATGGGTTAAACTTGAGTCTTCAGAGGACTGCTGAGCATGCTCTCGAAGCCCAAAAGAAGACTGCAAAACTGTGAGAGTGAATAGTGAATATTCTCCATTGCATCTTTTTCTCACTAGGGAAACAAAAAGGATTATCTGAACAAAGAAGAAATAAAATTGCAAGAGACTCTGAAAGTCTTATGTGTATGTAACTCAGTTAGTAAAGCAAGCTGTTGCTTAGCAACCTGTGAGGGTTTCATAAAGGTAGCATTGGAGTCCATAGGTCACCCAGCATTAGCAAACACAAATTTGAATTGGAAGATTTCTGCCAGTGATTACAACAAATATCCACGCCCCTTTGGAATAATTCTTTTTAGAACAAAAGTGTCTCCATTTACTGTTTGGTGGGAAGCTAGAGCCTTTGTCTTCATTTTACATTCTATGAGGCAAGGTTTCCCAAATTGGCATGTAAGTAGATCTTCTGGGGCTGGAGGTGTAGCTCAGTGGTAGACTGCTTGACAAGCATGTTCAAGGACCTGGTTTGATGCTCAGCACCAAAAATACAAACACAAACAAAATAGCCTTTTAGAGCTCTGAATTTTGCAGCTGAGGAGACAAGATTGTGGTCTGGATTAGTCCCGTTTCTTGAAGTAAGAAACAGAAGTCTGAAGGCATTAAGTGACTTGTGCAATGTTATGTAGAACCCACAGCTCTTCCTTTCTACCAGTTTTAGATTATCTTAAAGTAAAATGAGTATAAATTTCCATGATGATGTAAACTAATTCAAGCAATTATTTTAACACGAATGCATGACAATTCATTGAGAAATTAGATTTCATGGCAAGAAATCTTTTCTGTTGGGACTGGGGAAATAGCTCAGTAGAATAAGTACTTGCCTAGCAAGTGCAAGGGCCTGAGCTCAATCCCCGGTCCCAAGAAATCTTTTCTGTTTTTGGCTTCATGAAAGTCTATTAAGTCTTTTTGTGTGTTTCTCAAAATGGAACCTTGGAATTTCAGATTTTTTTTTTTTGACTTAGATGTATTCTTTTCTAAAATGCATCAGAGTCCTAATTGGGGGTTTGAATGCAAGGACCACTTTCATAAAAGGGGTACTTACTGATGTGCAGCTGGATGCAAAGAGTGGCTTCCTTCTATCACATGAGCAACAGGGATTTAATTGTGCCCAGCCCAAAAGGAGCAGAATTCTGAAACAGAAACCATACCCAGGTGTACTTAGCTGTGACCAGACCAGGTTTTCTTTTAAAGAAAATCCTCTAAATCAAAACATGGGCCAATCTTTAAAGGAAGTTTGCTGGCACATCTCGGAGTGGCAGTGTACACTGTTTTGCGCTTGTATGATACCTGTTATGCAGTGGTAAATGACAGCATTTCCAGCCTGATACGTGACAAAGGTAGAGGATCGATGATTTTGAGTCAACTTGAAAAGAAAAATCAGCACTAGAAAAGAAATGGTGGACAAAATGTTAGCCGGAACATGGTTCAATTGCCTTCCCTTCCTGTTATTTAACCGGGCTAGCCCTTGTAGTTTGCAGTTTTGGTCAGTGTAGTTCCTTCTGAATATGTACAAAGGAATCACAAATAAGCTCCACAAATAGTTTTGTGTATATTAGCGTGAAACAAAAATAACTGAAAAGGACTAATTGATATTCTAAAATTCCTCTTTAAGGATGCTGTAATGTATAGAGGGCCTTCTCACTGAGACACATCCTCAGCCCACTGTATTTTTTATTCTGAGTTGGGGTCTTCCTAAGTCACTAAACTACCCAGGGCAGGCTCAAACTTGCAAAACTTGTGGCTCAGTCTGCCAGAATGCTGGGATTACACAGACCTGTACACTCACCTTTTTTTTTTTTATTGGAGACAGGGTCACATTACAATGCAGTAAGGCTGGCCTTTTATCCTCCTGGGTCTCCTGAGTACTGGGGTTATAGGTGTGTGCTACCATGCCAAACCAATTCATTTTTTTATATTGAACTGTAGTTTATCATTTAGAATAGTAAAATATATTTAATTTCCTTATTATTTAGCTTCCTTATTGATGATTGCCATTTTTTCTCTATTATGAATGTTTTAGTGACCATACCTGAACATATGTTCTATCCATGCCTTTCAATTAGTGGGAACAGATGAAAATACTTTGCAAGTGTAAAAAAGACACAGATGCCTCTAGAAACAGTGGTATCACATTCCAGCTGAACTGCGTTTCTACATAGAGATTTCACGTCCTATGTAGCTTGATCTTAGCCATCTGCCTCCTTCTCTGGATGACTTTGGGTAAGAATTTCCCCAAAGTACCTGGGAGTCCCCTAGCTTAGGGAGTTAGTTGCTTTAGTGCAGACAGGTGAGCTTCTTTGACTGTACACCTCCAGCCCAGAGCTCGGCCTGTAGCTCAGACCTGTTTTTCCATCTCTGACTCGATGTTCCTGAAGACATAAAATTCAACATGCTGGCAACTTGGACCTCTCTGGTTGTCCCTTCTGCAGCACTTGTATCTAAGTAGTCACTGTATTCTACCAGTTTGATTTCCAAACTATTGCTTATATTTTCTATTTCTTAATTTTTTAGCATTACTTAAATTTATGATTTATAATCCAATACTGTCCAATAAAATGATGTGAATCTTATATGTAAACGTTTTTTTTTCCTTTTTTCTTACTGTGTTGATGACTGACTTCGCTCATGAGAGGCAAGTGATCTACCACTGAGCTATAACCCCCAGCCCTTTTTATATTTATTTTAAGAAAGGATCTCACTAAGTTGTCCTGGCTGGCCATAAACTTTTGATCCTCCTGCCTCAGCCTCTCAGTTGGTGGTATCACAGGCAGTCACCACCATGCCTGGCTTCCAAACATGTAATTTAGATGTTCTAGTAGACACATTAACAACATCGAAAGAAATATCTGAAGTTAATTGTAAGTTTACTTGCTCCAATATATCCAAAATATTATCATTTCACTATGTAACTAATCTATGATGACCAAAAGAATACTTTCTTTATGTTTGTATCAAATTTTTTCCAACTTTGGCATATTTCTATTAAGGCTAGTCATATTCTAAATTACTTCTCCTCCATGCTTTTTGGATTCATTTTTGTGTAGGGAAAACATTATTCCTTTGGTCTTTATGTTGCTGGGCTAAGGTCCATGCTATTTACAAGGCAAGAGAATAAAGAATAAAGTTTATTTAGGGTGGTGATCTTGACAAAGTGGAGGGGCCATGTTCCTTCATTGAGTGGGCTGGTCCAGCAACATAAAACAGGAGGGAAAGGAAGAACAGAGTATGAAAGCCATGTGCTAAGTTAGATCCTCATCATCCTAGGTGTTGTCTCCTTTCTTGTCTGATGGAACATCACCATCTATAGCTGACTGTTGGATTTCCCTACAACATCTGAATGTCACAATAGTTTACAGAAGTAAGGATGAAAGAGGGGCATTGCAAAGGTCTCAGCAGTTCTATTTCTTATAAATCTATTTAATTATCAGCTAACATTGTAGCCATTTAGGTAGAGTATATATGTTTATATGCATGTGTGTACATATTTAAGATTTTTGAGACAAGGTCTACTATGTAGTCCAGCCTGGCCTTGAACTCATTACAGGTCAGGCTGACCTCAATCTCAAGATCCTCCTGCTTCAGTCCTGCAACTGCTGGGATCATGAGCCACGGCACCAAGCTGGGGCATCTGCTGAGCAAAAGGGAGGGGACAGTAAACCTGGCTATATATATATATATATATAGCCATATATATATATATGTCACACATATATGTATATATTACATATATTATATACAATGTACACTATATGTATATAATAAAAGGGCAAAGAGAAGGGGAAACAGGAGGGCTGAGGAGATAGCTGGATGGTCTAAGTGCCTGTCTGGCAAGCACAAGGTCCTGAGTTTTATCCCCTGTACTGCATTCTGTGCTGGCCCCAAAACATGGGCGTGGTGGTAAATGCCTATAATACCAACTCTGGGGAGGCTGAGGCAGGAGGATTACTATGAGTCTAAACTACATAGTGAGACCCTGTATGGATCAATCAATCAATCAATCAACCAATCAACCAATCAATCAAAAATAAAAAGAAATTAAAAGAGAAGGGGAAACAAAAGTAACTGCCAAGGACAGCTTTCGAAGGAGCTGCCTATCACCTTTACCATTACTCAAGCTCTTTTCAGGTCTACTCTGTTCCAGGCGCACTGGGAGGTACCAGTAACAAGTTAGATACAGCTGCTGCACTTGAGTGCACATTGTGATGTGCATCTAAGCTCCTTAGGAACCAGCAACGTGAACCCCTCCCTTTATGTGAAAGAGTTCCCCTTTTGTCCCACCTCATGGTTTCCAATCAGATAATGGTAACAAGCACTTATTGTGGCTTATATGTAGGCACTGTGCTTGATGCTTTCATTGATCTTTGTTGCAGTGCATGAGTTAAGTGCCACGAAAACTTCCAAAGATGTCAGGTGACACAAGCCTAGAATCCCACATTTTGGGAGCCTGAGACAGGAGGATGGCAAACTGGAGCATAGCCTGGAAAATTTAGCCATTTAGTGAGACTGTCTCAAAAGAAAAAAAAAATAAAAAAGAGGCTGGGAATATCAGCTCAGGTCAAAGGCTCAGTTTTAATCCCTAGTACCAACTAAAAGAAAAAGAAAAACGCTGTTAAGGTGAGGTGAGCTACAAGCACAAAGGGAAACAGTTCGAAGCAGCCTGTCTCCAGAGTGGCAGGGCTTTGTCATCAAGCTGTTCTGTATTTCCAGATCAATGCCACTGACCTAACTGTGACCTTTGCCTGTGGTGCTCTTCTTTCCTTTCTTCTTTGCATTTGTTTAATGAAGTGATATTATACAAGGAAATAAAACCTTTTCTTCTCCTCTCCTCTTACAGCAAAACATTACACTTTTGAGACTAGGGGTGTGTGTGTGTGTGTGTGTGCATGTGTGTGTGTGTGTGCATGTGTGTGTGTGTGTTCATTCCCACATGCTAAGCAATCTCTTGACATCAACTGGATCCTCTAATTCAGTTTGGTCCTGACACTCCCTGGAGAGTGTCCAGTCCCATAGTTTGAGCACCCCATCCTCCATGACAGCCCACACTTCAGAAGACCATCATCCAAGTAGTGGGTTACAACTCATACTTCCCATCAAATGATTCTAACAAGGATTCCTGTGGAGCCATCCTTGGGTTTGATAATGGGTTAGGAAAGCCCAGACAGCTCAGTGAAACCCTTACGTACAGCTACCAGTACAAAAGATACACTGAAAGCCAGATAAATAAAGCAAGGTATGCGGGTGGGAATTCAGAGCTTCCTTGCCCTCTCTGGGAACTGCCACATATTCAGCAACAGTAACCTGGAAACTTAGCATATTTTCTTATTCAGAGCTTTCACTTTCTCTTTGTGATTCTAAGGATTGAACCATGATCTTCTATATGTTAGGCAAGATTTCTGCCATGGAGCTATAGCTTCACCCCTTGCTACATTGCCCAGGCTGACCTCTAACAAGCCATCTTCCCTGTTTGAGCCTCCTGAGTTCTGGGATTGCAGGCTTGCACTACCACAACCAAGCTAAGTATTCATAGTGAATAACAAGACATTAATACAACTCTAGAAAAGCTAAAAGTTTTAAGAGCCTTGTGGCAGAAACCAGGGACAAAGATCAAATACATTATACTACCTATGCCACACCATCGTCGTTCATGGATCAGTTTAAATCTACTATATTTTTCTGTAGCTTTTCCAAACATTTTATATGTACCTCCCCCAGCCCCATAGTGGGCAGCCTCATTCCCTTCTACACCCAGCAGAGTTCATCCTATTTTCTGTCCCTGAGGTCCCTGGAGTCACATTACAGTTACACACAGCATTATTGATGTTTGTTTATGCATTAGTGTCTTTCACTCTGAACTCCATGAGGTTGGGACTAAGTCTGTTTGTATTTCAGTTTACTGTTTGAAAAAGTATCTATATGCCTAGCTTAGGGCAAACAGAACAATCACCACTTGAAACATTTTCCTTTTATCTTTCTCCATTGAGGTTCTTCTAACAGTCACCCTTTCAGTGAATTTAGTTCTCCTTGTTGGATGTCAGAAAACAATACTTCCAGTCTTGTTTGCATGCTGAGGACTTTGAACGAAGAGCCTGCTGAAGTTCTCCGAAACAGCCTCAGAACCCAGGTCTCTCTGATCTACCTCTCCCCTCCTGTTTCTGGCCCCTGTCTCTGAAGTTTTTTTTTTTACCAATCTGAAGATAGATCCTCCCCAAAGGAACTCAAATTGTTTCTAGTCCTTCTTATGAAGGAGTATAGATAATCTATATCATAGTAAGTCCTTATACCACACCCATAGTAAGTGATGTCATAAACTCACTGCTAGTTTGAGGATTTTTCCAATGCTAAATCTCATTATCTGGGAGACTCTTTATTGGAATAATAAGACAACGTTTCTTAACTATGTGTCTCCTGCCATCACCCTCATATGTGCCCCAACTCCCTGTTTCTTTCTGTATTTGAGGATGGTAGATAAATTTCAATCATCTAGTCTTTTTCTTCCCTTTGTAGCACTGGAGGTTAAACCCAGAGCCTTTATACTTTGCCACACAACTGCGTCTCCAACCCTTTTAAAAGTTTTCAAAAATTTGAGATAGACAGGGTCTCTCTAAGTCACTAAGTTACCTGGGTTTGTATTTGTGGTTGATCTTCCTGTTTCAGCTTCAGGGTGCTGGGATTACAGGCATGCACCATGGTGGGGGTACTCACTGGGTACTTCTTTAGGTCTTACGCTTGTGAGCCTCTGTGCAGAGGTGTGTAATTAAATTTTTTTTTTTTCTTCCTGCTAATCTGTCTCCTGTCTCTTTCTTTAATAAGCTCAACTGTCAAAGTTTCAGAGCAATTGGACATGGATGGCCACTCCCACAACCTCAGCACTCTGGGAGGATGAGGTAGGAGGATCATTAGTTTGAGTCCAACTTGGGTAATTTAACAAGCCTTTGTCACAAAATGAAAAAAAAATGTGAAAAGGGCTGGAGATATAGTTCAGTGAGAAGGTTCTGGCCGTGGTCTGTGCTGAAAAGAAAAAAGCTTTAAAGGGTAAAAAGCTTCCCCTCTCTAACACCAATATAGGATCAGATGACTGAGAATATTTAAACTGTAAGAAGAGCAATGAGGATACATATAACTACCAAAAGATCTTCTGTTAAAGGTTAAAGGTGGTTTCAGGATTTGTGAGGACAAAGAAGCTGCGGCTTGTCTTTACAAAATATGCCCTGGCTACAAAGAACTGTTTGCAAGAAGCCTGCAGGCGCCATGGGATGAAGATCTTGTCGAGGGGTTGCATCTCAGCCCCTACTACAATTACCTATTGCTCCAGAAACCCAGAAAAGTTTTGACTTTAGGCTGTAGCTAAAACATTAAATTTAGGCACTACTATTTCATTTTTAGTGGTAAATTTGGCTTCACCTTTGTTGAGCAAATATTCCCTTGTGCTACATTTCTTATAAATATTTAAAATACTTAAGAGAACAATTTGCCTCATAAACACTTTACCTTGAAAACACTTTGCAGCCACCTCCATTTGCACAAAGCAGTTTTAACACGTTTTCTTTTTTACTCAATTTATTGGCACCTCAGGGTGAATTTTAGCTGGGTCTGAATTATGTAGGCAATGGCGAGTAATAAATTCTGTAAGTCAGACCATTACTTCATCATTAATCTGGAGGTGGGATGACTCTGACTCCAAGAGTGGGAGAAGTACAAGATAGCACAGAAGTCATCAAAATGGTCTGTGGGTTAGACTAGGCGCGGTGGCACATGCCTGTAATCCTAGTGCTGGGGAGGCTGAATACAGGAGGATCACAATGAGTCCAAGCTGTGTAGCAAGACCCTGCATGAAATACACTAAAACAATTGTTCGTAGGTTAAATAAGCCAAGGTTGTTCCCCTCACACACAAGATAGATGAAGAGAAATTCTCATTGTTTAGCAAACTCTGGCAAGGATATATTTTTATTTTAAATTGATTATTTAGTACTTTCAACCCTGACACCGAGGGTCATGGCTCCTGTACTGCTCTTGTAAGCAACCCTACAGCCACATATTCAACTGTTCATTACTGCTCTTAGGTCTCAGGAAGGCAGACATTGTGCCCTACATGGGTTCTGAGAGGCCAGGGCCACACCCTTTTGTAGGTGCTAGTGATATAACAGCAAATACAATAAAGAAAAAAACTCACACGAGGTGCTCATGTGTGTCTGTGTAGACAGATGATATCAAAGCATAAAATTCATGGAATGCTACAAGGAAACTGGTGCTATGTGGAAACATACAAGGAAGAGGGGAGTAGTGGAGATCTGTACATACTAATTAGAGTTCTGTGGGTGGGGTGGCTTTGTAAGAGACCCTAGGACAACTTCTTTGATATAAATGATATTGACCTTTGAGACTGATGGGATAGGCACAAGTGACTGATGTCTTCATCAACTGTAGGAGGTATTTTTTTCTCTCCAGTTGGTTAAGTTGGTCATTTTTGTTTCATCTTTTCTTTTCCTATTGTTCAGCTTTACTTATGAGGCATTTGAATAGTATGATACAAAGAATTCCCCATACTAAAACCTAAAACCTGTTATTTCTGTGAACCTCAGCTTGTTCACCTGTAAAATGGAGATTAGAAGTTGTCTTTGTCCAGTCTGTGTTGCTATAACAGAATACTGTAGGCTTGGAAGTGTAGAAAGAGGAATTTGTTTTTTCACAGTGCTAGAGCTGAGAAGTTTCAGGTTGAAGGACTGCAGCGGGTGAAAGCCCTCAGCTGCATCATCCTTTGAAAGCGAAAGGGCAAAAGGCCATAGTGAGAGCAAGGAATTGCAGTTGTAGATTCAAGATGTTCACAAGCAGTGTTAACCCACTCATGAGCCAGGGTGCTATAGGACCTAAAACACCTCTCCTTAGGCCTGACACTTCCTGACACTGTTGGACAGATTACGTTTCCAAAACAGGCTTTTTTGGGGGCATATTCAAAGCATGGCAAATATATCTCCTAGTGTATTAGAAATGCAGTATATGCTTGCAAAATGTCAGTTCAGCACACTTAGCTGGCTATGGGTGACCAAGGGTATCAGTAAATGATACCATCTTAGAGACCGATTGGACGGGAACTCCAGACATTCTAACGCATGTATTTCCTTTCATAGCCAGCAACGGAAATCTTTTGTTAAATCTAACTAAATCTTCCTAAGTAAATCTTTTGTTAAGTATCAAGAGACCCCTGTGAGCAACAAGAAGCATGTTATGAGCAGAGCACATTTCGAGATACTAACGTGCTTCACCTTTCCGTGACCCTGTGAGAAAGGTACCTTGGTCATCTGTATGGACACAGATCCTCGAGTGACGCTATACGCAAGGGCTCGCTAAACTGCAGGAGCAGGAGCCAACACGGTGCCCGGCCAGGGGGAAGCACCTGAGGATCCGGGCCAGGTGTCCCTTCTCTTTCACAGGCCTCCAGCTGGAGTTCCTGCATCTTGTTGTGAGACCTGTTAGTCCCTGGACAAGGGCAGGCTGCTCCTTCCCTTCTGTCTGTAAAACACGTGGTTTGCAGCCGGGTAAGGCGGTGACCCCCTTCCCACTTCCGAAGGTCAGGGGAACTTCCGACCCGAAAAAAAAATGAGTTTGTGCCTCAGACTTGGTCAATTAAGCTTCTACAAAGAGGGGCGGGGCCTTCAAGGGGCGGGGCATGGGAGGCGTGCCGGATTCTGCGAGCCGAGGATTGGCTGGAGCAGATGTCCGTCGCGTCTCCTCCGTCCCACCTCCGGGTAGCCTCCTCGCCGGGCCCCCGGGAGCGCCCGGCCGCCCGCGGTGCCAAACTGGCAGGGGGCGTGTCGAGCGCGCGCGTCAGCGCTGCGGCCCCGCCCCGGGCCCTACGCCGCCGGCTCCTCCGGCCGCGCGGTGCTCTGGCTCGCTCAGTCCTCGCGCCACGCTCCCCGCCGTGGCCTCGCTCCGTGCGGTAGCAGGCCCGCGGACGCGCGCTCTCCGCGTTCCCGCGCCGGCTCTCCGCGTGCGTCCCGCCGCACGTCCGAGCCTCTGGCGCGCGGGCTCTTGGCGGAGGTAGCGGCGGCCGAGGCGGCGGCGGAGCGCGGCAGCGGCCGAGCGGGCTGCCGCCGGCCATGGAGGCGGATGGGGCTGGCGAGCAGATGAGACCGCTACTCACCCGGGTAACTAGCAGGGTGAGGGCGCCGCGGGCGGCGGGTCTGGCGGGAGGCGCGCCGCGGGCGAGGCAGACAAAGGCGGGGGCGCGGCGGACTCCCTCGCCCCGGCCGGCGCCTCGCCAGCCCCTTTGTGTGCGGCGGGGCGCGGGGCGGCGCAGGCCGGGTCGGGCATCCTCGCCGCCACAGCCTCCGCTCGGCCCGGCCCGGCTCGGCGCTGCCGCGGGGCGCTGTGGGACCCCACCCCCTGCCCGGGCTGCGCGGCGCTGGGCGCCTGGTTCCGCCGCTCTCCCCATCCCGGGGGCCTGGGCGCCAGGCTTCGCGGGGACCCCCCGAAAGCGCGAGGAAGTCGGCGGCTCCACCTGTCCGTAGCCCCGAGCGCCGTGAGGAGAGGAGCCGGTACGCTTTCGTCCTCCTCGGTCTCCCGGCCGGTCCGGCGTGCTTTGTTCGGGTGCCCGCTGGCCGCGTGGACGGTCCGCCTCCTGCGCGGCCGGGCTGCTCGGCGTTAGCGCCCGCCAGGTCCGCCGCCTACTGTGGCCCAGTCGAGGAGGATCCTCCCGCCGCACCAGCCGTAGGACGCTTCGGCGGCCCGAGCTCAGCGGTGCCGGGCGAATTCATCGACTTGGTGAAAATCACGTTTCCTGGGGAAACTGGCGATAGAGGAGAGCGAGGGTGCGCTTCCAGAAGGCCGGCGCCCCGCGTTGGGGCGATGGGCGAGAGGCTCATCCTCGAGAAGCAGACCCCTTGAGTTCCTGTGGGGCGCTTGTGCCCCCACCGCGGCCACTCTCTTCTCTCTTCCTAGTCTGTGACTCAAAGGCGATGAGTGTTAGAAATTTTCCTATATCCAGTTTTTACTCTGACCAGTAAAGGAAGAAAGGTTACAGGGAAAATTTTCCGGTCTTTACGACTAACAGGAAAATCACTTCACATGTTTTCACTCAAGTTTTCTTTAAACCATCCAACTCCCCACCTATTCCTTTAATTTTAAGTCTGTTCTCAAGACCTTGGAGAGTCGTCATTCATTATTTCATTAGGTTTATTTATAAATTTCTCTAAACATAGAAGAAAACCAAGTCTCCAGACAGTGAGGTCTTTTAGCAGTGGTTATTGGGAAGATCTCTCTCAGGGATGGCAATGGAATACTGGAAACTCCTAAGGAATCTTCTGTAAATCTTTGGCAGTCTTTGAATAAACTGTTATATAGGAGCTTTTCTAATAGTGTATATCAAATATACCGTTGCCTATTTTTATTTGCAAATTTGCAGTTCAGCAGTAAAGAGCCTCTAAGTTTTCATAAACACTAGAAAGTATGATGTGTTCTCAGATACTGTCTACTTGGCTAGCAGGCGCATATGAGGCCGTCGCCCTCCAAGTCATTCATACCATGTATAATATTTGTTTAGAAACTATTTTATAGTGTTTAGCAAAGTAGAATCAGCTTTAACCTAATAGAAAATATATTCAACTATGGAAAGACAGGTAGCACAAGTCTTCTCATCACTGTTATTAATGGCATGGCAGGGGAAAGCTTTGGAAGATTAAATTTCCCAAGTCTTTGAGAACATAGATCTTGGCTGTTAGCAAACCAGTACAGTTCAGTAATAGAAATCACCTGTCAGTCTAATAAAATAGGGGGTCGGGAAAAGGTGGAAGGTGTAGAGAATTCGGATTTGAAGCCTGTGAAGAAAGTATTGGCGTTAGCAAATCTTTCTCACCAATTGTTTTCTTGGTAAATGAAAGCCCAGCAAGAGATATTTGTCAGCGTAACTGTTAATTCACAGCAGACTGCTTAGAAGACTGCCAAAAAAAAAAAAAATAAATAAAATTAATATCCATAAAATATCATTTTAGGCTTTTAATTATGCAAAAATTTGAATAAGTTAGAGCCCATGTGTTTCATAATTTAGCTTTAGATTTTCTTCTGAAATTCTGTCATGTAAAGGGTGTGGTGATGTGCACCTGTAATTTAAGTACTCAGGAGGCTGAGGCAGAATTGGGAGTGGAAGCCAGCTTGTATTGCACAGTGAGATCCTGTTTCCTAGGATCTGTAGGATCTGTAATTTTTACTGATCATAGCATTAGTGAGAAAAGCCATTTATTTTAACAACATACAGTTTTTGTAAGAAACTTGATGTAGTGTTATTTAGAATTGATTGATCTTGATGGCCTTGTTTTCTAGTACATGTTAAATTCTGTTACAACAGAGCACTGTTTAGGTAGTGTGTGATTTAACACAGTTGTTATGCCTGGAATTATGGTACTATTTCATAAAATATGTTAAATGATTTCTTTCATTTTATGAATATTAAAAATCTAATGGGTGCTAGATATTGAGCATATAGACAAGGTGGAGGCCTACCTTCGTTGAGTTTATTTTGACATACAGAGTGGACAACTTGTTGATTATATTCTATTTGTGAGTAACAGTTAAAACGTTTCATAGGTCTGTTAGAAATACTTTTTCAGTAAGTAGTCATTAGCATAAGTGAAAGTATTAACCAGGTTGAAATTTGTTGGCAATGGGTAGATAGAAAGTTTTTCTTTCTAAGTAAGCTTTCTCTATGGGGACTGGTTGGATAACAATAACTCTAGAGATGTGGTATCCTAGGTATATTACCAGGATTTCCTTACCTTTTGTGTAGTATTTTTGGGCCACAGTCCTTGGAGTTGTAATAATAGGAAGAGACAGCAGATCTGTTATCTGTCCAAATGAAAGTGTAGGGCAGTGAGTTGCATTGAAGAATGTTTTGTCTGGTCGTTGGATTGGAAAATTGATGGTCTGTGTACACAGGTTTTGTTCTAAGAGAATTAGGGTATGAAAAACGGCATTTATTACACCAAATTCCTGTTAGTTGAGTAGGTTGAAATTGAAAGCCAAAGGAGCCCAGTGTTAGATGAACCTTGTATGTATTTTAGTGGTATGTGGTGATGTGTGCTAACCAAAATATTCTAAAATGTAGTAGTTACACTTGTCAACATCCTGTAATAGGTTGTTTTTCTTCCTCTTTCCTTTCCCTTATATGTCTTACCACAAATGTGATCTTAAAGTAGATAAAATCTGCAACTGACAAAATGAGCTGTTTATATAAAAGAAACATACAGGTGTTTCATAAATTTTTGTTACAGGTTAGTCATAGATCAATATAGATTTTTGACTTACATCATAGTTTCCCTTTGCAGATTATGGTTTCTCTTCTAGTCACTACTTTGTGTTCAAAATTTTTAGTTTTGCAATAAACATGTATC
>PVKN010007110.1:0-27231 GCA_004027915.1 Capromys pilorides
TTTTATGATTTCAGTAAAGGAAGAAATTATTTCTTTGTACCTAAGTCCTTCTTTTCATTGGTTCAAGCCTCTGTTGTGATTCTCATGAGCAGTTTGAAGTTTCTCTTAAACCATTTCTTTTTAAGTTTATACCTAAAGATATTGTATTACTTTATTGTTATTTTTGTTAAGCAAATATTTGACCACTATTGCTTTTGGTTTATGCATAAACCAAATTAGTTAGGTTTATATGTGTGACACTGTTTATTTTAAATATAAATTTTGTGCCCACACACATTACTGGTATGTTAGTTTATTTCCTTGAGTTTTCCAGGTATACACATTGTTTGAAACAAAGGTTAATTTAATCTTCTTTCTAGGATTTTGCAGCTGCATTTTTCTTTTTGTCTAATCACATTATCTACCTCACCTAAAACCTTAATTTATTCAGACTTTGAGGGTAGTCTGAAGACGTGTCATTTCATGAGAGTCAAAGCCTGTGATGGTTCCCTACAGCTTGATCCTAATTCTCACCAGGAGCACAGGGAGCTGCCCAGCTCTGGGGAAAGGACCCGAGGCACACAGCCGTTAGGAACCAGAAGCCTGGCAATAAACCCTGAGAGAGAATACAGAGAAAAGCCCCTTCCTCTCCAACCTCATTGCCTCTGGGGGAGCAAAGGCCAGGGTGAACATCTTCTGCTCACCTGTTCTTGCGCATCTGAAGTCAGCCCAAAGATGGAGGACTTGATTGGCTGTCTTTTCCCTTCACTTCACACATGGCCAAGAAGTCCCAGGCTCTCCCAGGCTGCAAATCTGAAGATTTCCCACATTCCAATCCCAGAAATTATTTTAAAAGTCCACACTGCTCTTGAACTTCTCTGACTTTTTTCTCTCCTCTCTTTTATAAACTTTATTCATCTTTATTTCACTCATCTCTCCCTCAGATTTTTTGCTGCCCACACATTCTTGCATCCACTAATATCTTCCCTGACTGACCTTATTTTCAATCTCCAAACTTGTGTAATCCTGAGTAACAAGATAACTGGGAAAGGACTCATTGCGATGGTTAAAGCAGTGCCCATTTGCAGTAGGAGGAGAATCCATTTTGCTCTTGGTAAAGAAATGAACAGAGATTGCATAAATAAAAGCTGGGGATGAGTGTGTAATTTACCTCAGGCAAACTGGCAGCATGCTTCCTTAGCAAACCTAACGAAGAACTCACACACTCATTCATTGTTTGCCAGTTCCACTGAAAGGAGCTGTGGGAGACAACTTCCCATGCCAAAGAAACTCTGGCATAGCATCCAACTCACCTGAGAACTAGGAGAGACTGAGGTAAAGTCAACTTAGTGCTATCACTGCCTGAAATATTTTGGTGATAGGGGGACTCTGGGGTTGGGTCATCCCTATCTGACCCTACCTGAATTGCCCCATCCTTCACTCCTTCCCATCTTGTGAACTTTTCAGAAACATGAAAGAGATAAGGGAGGAAGCAGGATCAATTAAAGGAGGTAGACTCGAACCATATGCCCACAGGCAGCCATAAGTCTCAATGTCTGGGCTGTGACCTCTTTCCATGGTGGTCCTGCAGATATCACACCAGTGGGCATGGCAGTCACCCTGACAACCTGGAAATCTACACAAGCCTAAGAGGAACAAAGAAATGGACCATGTGTGCTCCCAGTTTTGTAAAGGTTAAGCGTGTATTGGACACTGGCAAACAAGACTCTGTTATTCCTATACTACATTCTACAGTGGACGGTAATCCAGCCACGACAGTACCGCCTCTATTTTTTGGTGGCAAGGAGTGAAGATGATTGACGGGGCCAGCCGCCAGCCGCCAGGCTCCAGGTCCTTCCTTCATCTTCACAGGTTTTCAATGGGGTTTTCCTACCTGAGAGTAACAGGTGGAAGGGGCAGCTTATAGAGTCTCAAGAACACCTTGATGGGCTTGTTGAACTTCATAAGGGCTCCCTTATAATTCCAGAATCTTCCATTAACTTTCCCACCTTCCCTCTCTCCTTCACAACCCTCGCAAATGTTTTTGAAGGTTCCGTTTGCCTGAGCGTCCATTAACTTCCATATTCCCACCTACCTAGGCTAAAAGACACAGGACTATGTTTACTCACTAAAGAGAAGAAATTCATAATAGCCGATTTCCCTAGGTACCTCTCCCATACACAGAAGGCAAGACACACAGTATTTGCCATATGTTCCACAGAAATGTGGTCCTTTCCTTAGCCCAGTGGTGGTTGAGTTCAGAACCACACTGACCCAGCCTGGTTCCCTGAAGCAGAAAGTCCTAGGAAGCAGGAACACCAGAGCTCAGAGCTAAGAGAACAGGGATACTGTTGCCTCGTCAATCGGGAGGCTGACAAGGAGGCTGCTCTCCTGCCTTGGATACAACAGACTGTGCTAAGTGGATACTGTGAGAGGGACAGGCCATTGACAGGGCTTCCAAGGGGGCCATCTGCATGGATAAGGAGACTCCAGTTAAACAACCAGCACAGGAGCTGAAGGTAATTTCAGAGCAAGGTGAAATGCAAGCACAGCTTCCCTTAAGAGTGTCTGAAGGAGCCACAGATGCATCCCGTAAGAAGCATATCAACTGAGTGCCTGCCACACAACGGCTGCTAAGAAAGGAAACAGACATCCAAGCAAGAGAAAGGAGACTTTGGCCATCTTGCCTAACCTCCTCTTCCAATGGACAAGATCTACATTGAGTGTGTGACAGGGAAAAGAAAGGGAGATTTTATGGAGCATGCTGGAGGCAATGGTTGAAGAAAAGACACAACTATTTTATGATTCTGTTCCATTAGACTAAGCTGTCTTAATAACTGAGCTACAAACCAATTTGTTGGTTTACATGAAATGTCTCTATTTAGTAAAATGTGGAAAAATGAACCAGTCTAAGGAAATGAATGAATCCTTTAAGGGGCTCTCGTGTCTGTTCCTGCTTCAAGTCACACATCTGTTAGGGACAGGACTTTCTGGTACCTGGGATCCATCCAGTTTTGTGGCCATCAAATGTTAGAACCTTACAGATCCCTGTGTTTTGTACGTTAGGGAATGCATAGCTTTCTTCTCATATCAAGAGGAATTTCTGGCAGCTTCTGTTTTGTTTTATGATACAGTAAGAACACTGCATACCTTCTAATCTGTTCAACACTGTGTGCATTGAGGAGCACGCAAAGCATATTATTATCACCAACTATTGCTACACTTTTAAAACTAGTTAGGCACAATAAATGAATGGTTGCTTGGCAACCAAAAAACTGAGGTTTTAGAAGAAAATAATCTGTTACTCTTCAAATCCAAACAGTGAGATTTGTTAACATGTTCTGATTTTGTTTTTTGTTGTTTGTTTTTTATTGTATTTGGTACAAGGTCACATTACTCAGGACAGACTCATATTGATCCTCCTGTTTTCAGCCTCGTCAGCACTGGGATTACAGGCATGTGACACCTTGCCTGGATTCGGTGGTGACTGAGTGCTCTCAGTGGGGCCTTCCCAGCATGTGTTGACAGTGACCAAATCCCAGTCCCTGCGCTTGCTTAAGCAGGTGCCTAGTCTGCTGAGCTATCTCTCCAATTCCCTCTGTTGAATTCTTTAGGATGGAACCAAACCCTGGGATAGACAAAGGGGAAAACAAGGGAACGCTCACATTTTACAGCTTGGTTAATTTTAGGAGAGAAGAGGAGACGCAAATTGCATCTCCTCGCCTAGCTTGGGTTAGAACTGCCTGATTTAAGAACAAGTACTGATTAGCGGAAAGCAAAGCTCAGCTGTGACTTGTCTAAAAATGGGGCCACTTGGAAAATGTGCTTAGATCTGAGCCATGGAGCTGATTCACTGCATGTGAAAATCAGACTCATACTGACAAGACAACCTGTGGAGAAAAAGTTTATGAGCACTCAATCTTAAAATATCAAGGCATTGTGTTAAAGAAGTGGCCTTCTTTAACAGGGTGTCCAGAATACAACTGGAAACAAGATCCAGACTGGATCTGTGGGCTGAGAATCTCTGGATGCCTGTCTCCCCAGGCAAATTAACTGAGTGAGTAAAGCAATTTAATAAATAAGAGAAAGATTTGGAAATAACAACAACATTTTTAATAAAAGAAAGGAAAGAGAAGAGACTTTGGGAGTTTTCTAATAGGGTTTGGGGAATGCATATATACTTTGGAGACAACTTAATCAATCATTTTAAAGCCTTATTTTTGTAGAAGCTCAACATTAACCCAAAGTTTGAGTGATGAATTGGAGAATTTTATTTTGAAAACCCTCTATGCTTAGCTTTGACTTGAACTAAAATTTTTTTAGAGTAGGTAAAGTGAATTTAATTTTGAGGTCTACTTCATTAACTTCTTGCTCTGAGTTTTTGCCTAAGTTCTAATAGGTTTCTGACAATACCAGAGATGCATCCTGAGATTACTATTTCTGAATCATAGTTGTAGATGATGTACTATAGAAAAATCTACATGACAGTAGCAGAGATCTCAGGGAAGGAGCTGCATGGTAAGAATAAGAATGAGAGTTCTTTCAACCAGTCTCCCAGTTTTTTTCCTTCTGAACTTTTTGCCATATGAATGCATTAATAATTTAACAAACAAATCCAATTCCCCCCTCCCACCCCAGGAACTGAACTCAGGATATTGAGCTTGCCAGGCAGATGCCTACACCACATCACTGAGCTCTCTCCCTGGCCCACAAATCCAAGTCTTTGTAAACTTCAAAACTGATTTTAAGACTATGTGGGTATTATGGTTTGTGTCTAGGTGTCCCCCTCAGAGCCTCAAGCAGTCATAGGGAAGCTTCTGGAATTTGTAATTGATTATTGTGGGAATGGGTGTTGTACCTGTGCTGGGGCAGGTGATTTGCATTTCAATGTAAGATAGAGAGAGAAGTTAGCTGCTTGAGCTGCAGCTAGCTCTCTGTACTCTTGCTTTTACCAGCCACCATGGAAGGTTGCCCTCTCCCATGTGCCTCTCTGCCTTGGAGCCAGCTGAATAGGGACTGAAACCTCCAGTAACTGTGAGCTAAATAAATCTTTCCTTCCCTCATTTTGAGTGTCGGGTATTTGTCCCAGCAAGGAGAGTAGAGTGGGTAAAACAAAAGTGGTATGATATAACATAAAGAGCAGAATCTAGAATCCTACACCTGAATTTGAATCCCTTCTGAACCGTTACGACTCAGGAGATTACGGACGTGGGGCAGTATGTAGTATCCCTAAATCCCTGTGTTCCTTATTTTTCGTGGAGGAGGCGCCCATTGCTCAGGACCCACAGGCTTGGCTGCAGGACTCCCCAGCAGCTCCCGTGGAGAAAGCGGCCTGGTGTTTTCGCATAACCCAGGCGCACCATCGCACGCCCTTTAACTCATCTCTAGGCCCCTTACGACAACTATTCAACATCAGTGAGCTATTAATAGTCGTTGTTCCGAATTGTTGAGGGAACAACAACAAGAAAAAGCCTTTAAATCTTCACACTGTGTGAACATTTCTCCCGGATGTTTTCCAACTGTGTTGGGCTGAATTCATAGATTACGGGAGGCACCGGCGTGAACTTCGGGCACAGAGGGCCCGAAGGGGTGGAAGTGAGGAGCCAGGTGCGATCCCTGCCCCTGCCTGCTCAGAGCCTGCGCTGCACAGGCCACTGTGAGACAACAGGAGCAGCTTTAGTAAAGACAGAGCAGCGTGCACCACCTACAACACCACAGAGACCAAACGCTCACCTAGGAGCACGGTTTTCTCCAACAACTGCTCGTACATTTGTCTCCTTTTCGCCCAATGCCACCCGGACTCCTCCGCCCTCCCCTAGAGAATTACCTCAACACGGAATGCTCTCCAGTTATTTATCTTTTATAATGGTCACCTTGTTCCACTTCACATTAACTTGCACTTTCCTATTTGTGGGAACTCATATGGTTATTATTCCCCAGAAACTAATCTCTGTTCATGGACCTCTCTTGGCCAATATTTTTAGAAATTTGATTTGCTTTAGAAACATCTGTCTTTCTCAAGTTTTGAAAAATTCATCCCCAGGATTTGCTTTTTCTAAAAACAAATCATGTGTTTCACACAGGGTCTCACTATGCAGCTCAGACTTGCAGCGATCCCCCTGTTTCAGCCTTTCCAGCGCCGGGATCACAGGAATGTGCCACCAACCCAGATTCTGTGGCTGGCTCAGTGTTCCCAGAGGATAGAGCTGGCACTGCATGTAGTACTGGGAACTGAACCCAGGTCTTTGCAGTTGCCTGGCAGGTGCATACTCTGAGCAATCCCTGTGACCCAATTTTTTAAAAATTAAGATTTGGTATTTTAAAAATTATTATTATTCCTTTCCTTGCACGTGAAATAAGCATTTTCTCTAGTTCTCATTATCCTGTTATGGTCAGCAGGCTTGATGCATTTTCTGCTGATGATATTTTCAATTTGCAGTGGGTGCATGGGCCTTGATACTGTGGTGAAGTCCAAAAGTTTCCCTGCTTGGTATGGGATGGCTTCCAGGGGGGCCTCGTCAGTGCTCCTAGGGCCCCCCAGTGCATTGCTAAAGATGACCACTAGGTGGGAGTAGAAACACACTTCCAAGATAGCAGAGGTCCCATACTTGGCTACGGATCTCAGCACGTCATTTTTTCTATGTATCAAAGGTAAGCAGTAAGAGTTAATTCTATTAGCATTAGTTAACTGAAGAAAGTGGAGCAATTAGTGTAATAGCAGAAACCATCTCAAACCTTGTAGCTGGCAGCCTCCTACAGAAAGGGGAAACCTGAAACAGATTCCAGGCCATCGGCCTAGGCTGATCCCATTTCTCTGTCTGCTATTCTGCAATGAGTTCATCTGTAGATTGCATGATTGCATAATTATACACCGCCCGGGTCATCCACAGCAGAACGCAGCTGGCACGGAGAGGCAGCGTGTGGTGGTCTCCAAACTCCTTTGGTCAGGGCTTTGTTTTCAACGCCCACACATTCTGAGTCTCCCAGCTGGGCAGCCGAGTCATCGCATGGATTGCTTGGCTTACTGGATCGCTGCACTTCTCCTTTCGTGAGGAAATTCGTGCAGCACAAAACCACGAAGTCGGCAGGACTTCAGTGGGCGGGCATTCTGTGCGTGAGAATGTCAATGGTCCACGCTTAAACAGCCCCTGGTGCTGATCTGCGTGTTAGCCGCCGTGCTGAGCGCCCACGCTTGTGACACTACCCGGTTGCTATGATTGGGAAGTACCTCGGCACCGCCGCACCTCAGTTGGAAGCAGCCCCTACCACTTTCAAGCTGTTTCCAGACCTCTGTGGGCCTCCCTTGCTTCTCCTACAAAGTGGAGACCGTGGCCCTTCCTTAGTGCCCTCACTGTACTAGAAGTGCTATATGTAAGATCGTGAGCTTGATAAGCCAAGGGTCACTCAGAAACAGCGCTGTCTAATCTGTGGTGGGTGGAGTCCCCACCCTTTCCTACTGTACCCCAGTTTTCTGTCCTATTGTCAGCCAGCTGATCTGGTCCTCCTGCATTTCATAGGCATGAGTTGACTGAATATGCGCTGCCCTAATACCACCAGTCTGGATAAAATAAAAGGAGCTAAATGACATTTGTCTTTTTTTTTTTCTTTTGTTTTTTGTTTGGTTCTTGATGCATTTTTTGTATCCCACCACCATAAACCATTCCCTCTCTACCATGTACCATCTTGCCTTGGAGCCAGCCAATTATGTACTGAAACCTCTACAAACTGTGAGTTAAATAAATATTTCCCCCTTTAATTTTGGATTATGTTTGCACATGGATTATATTTATAATTTTTCTCTTGAGGTAGAGTACACATGAAATATGTTAGAGTAAATTTGAGTGGGAAGCTGGAGAGTTGAGGAGGGTGGGTGGAGATTGGGTGGTAAGCGTCACGGCAGTTTTAGTGTGATTCTCTCGTAACTCAGGGAGGTCTGTCAAGGTGGCCGACAAGTCCTCTTCCTTCCTGGGACACTGCTCACTATCAACATCGCCTCCCTCTTGAGAGGCCCCCAATCAGTGCTACAGAAGTCTGGGTCCCTGTTTTGTTTCACTTGCTGTTGCTAAACACAGTACTTGAGATTGGGCAATTTACAAAGGGTTATCCAGCTCTGGTTCTGGAGGCCCAAGAGGATGGCTACAGCGTCCGCAAAGCTCCTGTCACGTCATCTTGCTGCATCATACCACAGCACAGGGCATCATGGGAGACAGAGCCCTTATGCTAGCTTGGGTCCCTCTTCTCTTCTGAGAAAGTCCCCCATCGCCATCATGGGGGATCCCCACCCTCACAATGCTAATTCTAACAACCTCCCAAAGCCCCCACTTCCTAATACCATTAAGGGAGGCCTAGGGCCTACACCTCCAGCATGTGTACTCTGGGGGATGCACCTTACTCATAGCAGCCCCTTCCCTCTTAATCTGCCCTGGCTTCAAGCTCCCAATGTACACAGAAATGGGCCTCCGCACACTGAGAGAATAGATGCTCGTCACCAGGCATGCGCAGGAGATGCTCTGCCCCGAACAATGCTTCCAGCCTGCTGCCGCCTGTTCTCCAGGGGTGGTCCTCGCCCTACGTTAAGTCTACACCCTGTTCATTGATTAATCTCTAGTCCCCTTCATCCATGTCACTCACCTAGTTTTCCCTTTCCTGTTTAGCCTTATTCCTACTCTCTAGAAGGTTCTTTCCAGAGTTAGGTGATGAATCATTCTTCATTCCCACTGATTCTCTGAGCAGTTGAACCAACGTGCAGCACCCACTACCACAAACTGGACTGTGACCTACATATGTATTATCTTCCCACCTCCTTTTCCACCCACCCAGGCCCTCTTTTATTGGCCACACAGCAGCCCTGAGCATTTGCTTCCCATGACTTCAAAAGTACACCAACAGATTAACCTGGTGGAAGCCAGGCATAACTGAAAATGAGCAGAGGAACAAAGGGCAATCTGCATTTTGTGCCTAGTGACACCTCCCTGTCCCATGTGAAGTCCAACATCACTGATTCTGGGAGGCTGTCCTCAATGTCCCTGCTCCCTAGCTGAGTTGTTTGTTTCTCTTCTATCCGTCACACCCCCATACCCACTTCTGATGGGGTGTCCTAATGTGGGGGCTTACGGAGTGTTGTTCAGTGACCTGACCCTCTTTCTTGGTGGCTGAGCTTCTTCAGGAAATCAAGGAGCCTGGGTTTCATTTCTGAATTTTATGTGCCTAGCATGAGGCCTAATACAGAATGAATGGTGTGTGTGTGTGTGTGTGTGTGTATGTGTGTGTGTGTGTGTGTGTGTGTGTGTGTGTGTGTGTAAGAAAGACAGAAAGACACAGAAAAGAGACAGAGAAAGGATGTGGGGAGGCAGAAGCACAGGGCAAAAGAGGGTGGCAGAAAGAAGAAAATAAAAAAGAAAAAGGGAAAAATTGGCTACAGTGGAAGCACTGTGGTGGCCAGGGATCCGTATTCCCTGGGTAACTCAATGTGTATGTTCTCCAGTTAAGCATACCTTGAGGATATTTTCACTCCCTGGGTATTAGTTTCAACTCACAGATCCCTACAGCCTACAGCCTTCAAAATATTGACATCTCATTAATTACGAGGCATAGAATGCAGAGCTAGATTAGTATGGTGAGCTGTAAGAGGCTTAAACTAACAGCCTTCAACATTGCCAGTTTCACCAGTAACCCACAGCAATTATGGAACATTGGACTATGTATACTACTTCCTCTTAGTTCAAAGAGAAGAAAATTTTTTTCTTTTTTCTTTCTTTCCTTACCAATACGGATTAGAAAATTTATCACGTCTACACCCTGTGCTCTGTATGAGCACGCTGTGAGGACAATAATACGCAATGTGTCAATTAATGCGAATGTACTACTAACGTGTTTTGAAACTCTCATATTGTTATCTCTTATTAAAAGTAATAAAAAAGAAGAAAAAATAAATATGCAACAAAAATTTTCCATTTCAAAAAAAAAAAAAATATTGGAGTCTCCCCACTTCTCCAAGACTAGCTATCCACAAAGATGGGCACTGGTCATTCGGGCAGGCCCTGGAAGTCATCACTGGGTGTCCTTCTCAGGACGTCACATTGCCTAACTTCCACTGCCTCAGGGGTTCCTTTTCATCCAATAGGTCCTCGGTCTACGAACTTCCTGAAATCTGGAGCTGGGCACAGGATCAGCCTTTCTGAGCATGTGACTACGTTCTTCTCATCTGTTCTTGACGTCCTCTATTTTAGGCAGTACTCTGGTGGGTTGCTGGTCTATTTTGCTCCATGAGCACCATGCGGCATTTGCCTTCCGCAAAGGTGCTACTACACAGACATCTTCCCCCTGACGCCCTCTCCTAGCAGGGTACCTGCGCACACTTCACACCTGACACCCAGGACTGCCCCTCTGGCCTCTGTTCTTCTGCTCATCTGTGTTCCCTGGCTACCAAGGAGCTCAGTTCTGTGACAGCAGCTCCTACCACAGAGCATCTCACCCTGTGGCTTCCTTTGCTTTTGAAGTAACTTTGGTAAACACAGTGTGCTTGGGCCCCCTGAGGAAAAGGATCAGCTGCTAGACTTTTCTGTCTTATGTAATGGACCAATTACCACATTTCTACTTTCCTAAGCCTTTTGATCCTTTCTTTTATAATCTTCCAGGGCAATTTTCAGCATCTCTGCTTACTTTAATGAAGGTGGCTAGTTTTTTCAAGCTTCTGTGAGTCAGCAAATGGCATATGTTAGACTCGTGTTGCAGGCTCCTTGCCAAACTGTTAAATTCTGCTCTTTGGAAGAGGAGTACTCCATTCCGACATACGTAGCCAGATTATAAACCTCCTGGACCACTGATCTCTGGGCCCTTCAGGCCCAGTCTTCTGGGCCACCAGTTCATGTCCCTCAGGGGTACTTGGCCTCTGTACTCTGTTTAGTCTTAGCTTTGTCACAGGTTATACTGAGACTTAACTCTGTCTATTAACTGGTAGTGGAAGAAGAAGAGATGATGGCAGATTCTGAGGAAGATGAGCACTGTCTTGGAAGGCACCTGCCTTAGCTGAGGTCTCTGTATAGTCCTCAAGGGGTGACACGGCATGCCGGCCATAGAAGAGAGAGGTATTTTCAGTGTCCAGGAGAGTATAGAGGGATCCAGGTGCTCAAGGTTGTCACTGTATTAACTCCAGAGTCTTTACACCAAGAAGGGATTGGTGCTGGTCTCATGGTGGGGATCTCTTCTCATGAGAATGCAGCAAGACCCTATAACTGTATCAGATCTTTCTTTTGCTCCCTGTCTTGCCATGTCACCTCCTCTTCTTGACATTTGTATACCACCCACAAGGGACTCTGCCCAGAGCCAAGGAGATGCTGAAGTATCCCACCTCAGGTGTTTTGTTATAGCAACAGAAAATTAATTAATTCATCTTCCAGCACTCATCCATTGCTGTAAATAGAACTGGGTTTTCTTCTCCGCTCCCCAGTGTGGAACCAAGCAATGTCTACCAAGTTCTATATTTTGCATAGTTGATGTTTATCATGAACTTTACAAATACAAGTCCAACAAGGTAATAAAATCTAAATAACTCTGCATTTGTTCCATCATCTAATCACTGTAGGGTCTGCTATAGGGCCTGTAAATATCTCTACTATGAGACGGCATCGGTATCTTGCTAAGAGATCAGGATCCACCTGCAGATACTCTGCCCTCACTGGCACTCTTAGCATCAACTGCCTTGGATTTGGGTGTTCTAGAGACAGAGCCAGAGGGAGGGTTGTGGAAATGGCTCACTGTAGAAGTGCTCTCAGGAAGACGGGATGAGAGCAGCAGGGTAGGGTGAAGGGAGAAAGCTAAGCACATCTGCCACCTTAGTGGGAGACCAGATGCCTTCAGGCTGGCAATAATGGCCAAGGGACTGAGGGATTTCCCGTAGAACCTTTGAAGAAAAAATTGCTCCACAGAGTTGGTCTTGTGATGAAACAAAGCAAAACCCTTTCTGTGTTTCTTTATCAGTCATTTATTTTTTCTGGGCCGTCGGATTTCCTTGGGAAACTGCGGAGTTCATGCTTGATGCATGGTGTGGCTTTTGATCAGCCAAGTGTGATTCTCTCACTGAGGGAGAGCTGTGTGCAGCTCGGGGCTGAGAACCATAGCTTGGTGGAGAAGATGGTGAGTCTGTGCATAGCTTCCAAATTCTAGGTTCAAAAAAAAAATTTATCTGACGAAGACAGGCTTTTTATGTATGCAGTGTGAGACAAGTCCGGTCTACAAATGAGGTTGTCTTGAGTAACTAGACAGAAGATTTCCACATCGCCAACTTCAAGGAAACTATAAATACATTACAGAGCTGTTTGTGTGTATTGAGCTAAAGCCCTAGTTAATCTTTATAAAATTGGAACAGGGTTTTTTATGTCCTCGGCACTGCTGTTAACATCTTACACTTTAAAAAGTTAATAGGAGATGAAGGCAGAACTTGAAAGAAAAAGGTTTCCCTCTGCCTTCTAATTCTAGAAAAGAGGGCTCAAGTCTCTTTGTAGCTGACGAAGAGAAAGCATGTCAGAAACTTGATCAATTCTCCATGAATCTTTTCTAGTGCTATGCATGGGAACAACTACCTGTAGCTCCAGGTGGATAAAGAGAGCATTTGTATATGTGGGTGATGTAAAAAAAAAAAAAAAAAAAGAAACAGCTCAGAATAACTTTGAGCTGTTCATGTCCTTGAGCATAATTGAAAGTAGAAAATATTTTTAATAGATAAGAATGTAATAAATAAATTATCTTATTTAGTGAAAACAATCTCAGCATACAGAAAATAATGACCAAGGGATTGAGGGATTATCTCTCACACAAATTATTATCTGAATAAGCCAAAGAATATCAAAGGCGCTGTAACAGTACCATGAATATTTTTAAATACTTCATTTACATTAAGTTGGTTATCATTTTTGTGCTAAGCCAAATGTGGATATGTAGTTTAAACAGTGGACACCAGCTGAATTCCAGCTTCCATTAAAGGAATTTGAAACACTTGTTTCACTGAATGCTGCCAAGTACTACAATCCAGCTCAACTTCCTAAACAGATTAAATAAAGCCCTCAAACTCATCTCTAGACCAGAGAAAAAAGTTTGCACATTTCTGGAAGAAAATAGGATCCACCTCAGACTACACAGCCATGTGTGGAATGTGCATCATTAATTCAAAAAGTTACAAGTGCACAAATGAAAAAGAGAGAAACTCTGTTTTCAAAGCAAAGAGCTATCAAGCTTAGTGCAGAGGTGATCCAGATACTGGCAGTATCTGTGAGTGAAACAGCTACGGCTGGTGGAGGAGTAGACTGTTAGGATAATCAAGCACAACTGTTGAAAATCAAAATTTAAGAGAAAATATTTAATTTCTTAATATGGTACTAACAGTAAAAGACAAGGAAAAATGTCATAGAACTGACTGGCTACAATTTTATATATGTTTAGATTTCTAAATTTCTGTGTAAAAATGTGGAAGTGCTTTTATCACATTCTATAGGGATTGATTAGCAATTGAGGAAATTATTTATTTTAGAAAATCAAGTAAAACATAGTAAGATCAGTGAAAGAACAGTGACATTCTAGCCATGACCCAGCATCTTCCTACTCCCTCCAGCTCACTGTGATGGAAAATCTCCTCCTGCT
This sequence comes from Capromys pilorides, assembly GCA_004027915.1. Taxonomy (NCBI): domain Eukaryota; kingdom Metazoa; phylum Chordata; class Mammalia; order Rodentia; family Capromyidae; genus Capromys; species Capromys pilorides. Next base: position 13,615 of record PVKN010007110.1, read on the forward strand.
GTGTGTGTGCGGGTGAAAACATGGAGCTCTTCTCCCCAGACTCGAGCTCAAAGCTACAGCATCTTCCCAGAAGAAGCGCATAGCCCTCCCATCAGGAGTTGTAGGAGTGGAATTTCAAGAGGAATTTAACATGAGGTTAGCAGCTTCCCACTTCCAGGCTAGCCTCCTCTCTCATGGGACAGAAGTGACATGGACTGCTTCCCTTAGGAGTTGTACATTACGAATGTAAGACCCCAGTCCTCCTCATCCATAGGGTGAAGAATACAAGATAAAAAAAAAAGCATAAGCCAAGAAGTTCAAAAGCTGCCCTTCTGCCTTGCTATAACAAAAGCAAAATTGCTTCTAAGAGATAATTAAACAACTGCTCCCCATCAAGTTCCAGAGCCCAAGCTAAGATGTTTTTCCCAGTGAGAGAGGGAAGTCATAAAACTCAAAGTTCTCAAACTGACTTTATTTGAAGCAAAATGTGGGGAAGCTTAAGTCTGAAGATACTGTCAAAAACTGGAAAGGCCTTCACAGAAAACTGAAAGGATGCCTGATAATTTCCTAAGAGACACAAGATAGATAATAGCCTCAAGAGTATCAAAGAAAAAAGAGAGCTGAAAAATGTCTCCATGAAATCAGAACAGTCTCAAACTCTGGCTCCAAACACCGCCTTATCAGAAATGCAAACTTAACTGGATCACCAGTAAGAGAGACACAAGATAGACAATAACCCCAAGAGTATCAAAGAAAAAGAGAACTGAAATATGTCTCCTTGAAATCAGAACAGTCTCAAACTCTGGTTCCAAACACCACCTTCTCAGAAATGCAAACTTAACTGGATCACCAGTAAGGCAATTTATGGGGCAGGGCATGATAACAGAAAAATCAGTGGATAAACAGTGATGCCTTCCAGTAGGGTACAGCCAGAATGACAATGAAAGAGAGACCTGTTAAGGTTCCTGTGACTTTGGGAGATTGGCCACTTGTCTAAGCCTGTGTCCACTGAAGAACACTAGGATGTACGTGATAGGAGACAAGACATAGACTTTGATAAAATAGTTCATCCAGGAAAACAAACAAATTGACAAGACAACTCCAATAATAAGTTTGTCACAATGGGTTAGGAATATTCAGATTGATCAATATAATAACGAAAAAGAAGTGATACACAGCTATAATCTAAGCACTTTGTGAAGCTGATTCTTTTTTTTTTCTTTTTGATTTTTCTTTTAATATTTTTATTACTTTTAGTAAGAAAGAACAATGAGACAGTTTCAGAACACAGTAGTATAGCCACAATAATCAATACAACGCATGCTGTTGTCTTTGAAGTAGTTGTTCAGATTACAGGATGCAGACATGATAATTTTTTTAATCACTATTGGTACAAAAATTTCTTCTCATTGAACTAAGCTTTCTTTAACTTGCGCTTAACCACCCGGCAGAAAAGTTTAATCATGAAGCATAAAAAGTAAAGCCAGATTAGAATGCTGAGCTATAAAAGGCTCAAATCAACAGCATCCAATATTGTCTGTTCTGCCAATACTCCACTACTATTATGGAATATTGCACTATGTGAAGCTGATTTTTGATTGTAAGTTCAAGGCCCACTTGAGCAACTTAGCTGTTCCCTATCTCAAAGCAATAATGAGTGCAACAATATTAACACTACGATTAAACATAATGATAAATGATTAAGTCAAGGTATGTAGCTCAGTGCAAAAGCCTGGGCTTCAGGCTCCAGTGCTAAAAGTCTAATTTTCAACAAAATTAGATGAATTTTGTTGAAATTCAACAAAATTTAGTAAGAAAGAACAATGAGACAAATTTTCAACAAAATTATGATGAATGCAATGAAACAGGAAATTGTGACCCATAGTGAGGAAAAAAGCTGATAATAAAAATTGTCTCTCAGGCTGGGGAGATAGTTCAGTTGCTTAAGCACCTGCCTGGCAAGCACAAGGTCTTGAGTTCAATTCCTGGTACCAAGAAGGAAAAAAAAAAAACCAAAAAACCTGCCTCTCAGTGGAACCAGATATCACATTTTACAATTAACTATAAGGTAGACATTGTAAATAGAGGAAGAACTAAAATAATGAATAAGAAGCAAAGTATGATGACAATATTTCTGCATACAGATTAGCAATAAAATGAAAATTTTAAAAAATGTCGATTTCATAGAATAAAATACAATAACTAAAGTTAAATATTTACTACAGGAGTTGAACATTATAATTAAACTGCCCAAAGGATGATTTAGGAAGTTTAAAACAGGTTAGTATAAATTATGCAATCCAAAGAATAGAGACCAAAAAAATTTATTTTATTAACAAAATAAAGAAATAGAGCAATGAAAATGCTCCTGAGAAAACAAGGACACAACTAAGTGCACCAATTAGATGTAATAGACCATCGGAAGGGCAGGAGAGACACAAAGCACCAGGAGCATTTGAAGAAATTATAGTGAAAATTCCTCATATCTAATGAAAAGGAAACATTAACTAGCTGACAATGAAGGCCAATAAGTACCTAGTAAAATAAACCCAAAGATCTATTCAACAAACACATTAGTGATGTGACTGCCAAAATAATAGGACATATCTTTGATCAGCAGGGGAAAAGTGGCTTCTCATATGTAAGTGGATCTCAGTAAGATTAATGACTGATTCCTCATAAGAAACAACTGAGGCCACAAGGAGGTAGAACAATCTATTCAAAGTGTTAGAAGAAGAGGAAAAAAAGGTTCACCAAAAATCCTACATTCAGCAACACTGTTTTTCAAAAATTAAAGTAACAAAAACATTTGCCGATGAACTAAAAAGGTGAATTTGTTACTGGCAGATCATATTACAAAAAATATTAAAGGATATCTTCACGTAAAAGACCAGTGACAGACTGGGGAAATAGCTTGGCAGTCCCCAGTCATGTCATGCTGGCCCCAAAACCAGATATGGTGGCACATGCCTGTAATCCCAGCTCTGGGCAGGCTGAGATAGGAGAATTACTGTTAGTCTGAGCTGAGTAGTTAAACCCTTTAACAAACAAATAAATAAAAGATTTAAAAATTCATTAAAAAAAAAAAAAAGACAAGTGACAACAAGTACTACTAACACACCACACAAAACAAAGAGCGCTGGGCATGGTAGTCTTTTTTAACTGTAACAGGAAGTATAAATGAATATTTCATCTCCTTTTGTCCACTTTAAAAAGTAAGAAGACATGACAATGTTGTTGTATTGGTGGAGCAAAGGCAAAGAGCAATGTAATGTGTTTAGCAATGGCACAACAGTTGTGTAGACAGGGGGCTTCAGAGTAAAGAAGTGACACCAAGGTACAGCTTGAAATTGAGAAAGAAATGAAAACAGGCAGAAAATATGAGTAAGATTAATACAGCAAATGCTCTTATCCTCCAGCTGCCTCAAAAGCTAGAAATATTCCATAATTGCAGTGAGTTATAGGCAGAATTAGCAATGTCAGAAGCTGTTGATTTAAGCCTTTTATAGCTCAACATACTAATCTAGGTTTACTTTTTATGCCTTGTGGTTAAGTTTTTCTGCTGGGTGGTTAAGGCCAAGTTAAAGCAAGACCTGTACAACAAAACATGTAACTTTTGTATCTCTCAAGGTCTGTCAAATCCCCTCAGGGTTTACCTTGAAACCATGTACAGTGCTTTATAGAACTGTTGTCATTGTAAGCCATCTGGAAGAGTCACAGCCATTGCTGGGCCTGTTTGCTCTCTGTGAAACCCTGAGAGAATGTTTTCTCTCTAGGTGACTCTCCTTAGGCACACTATACATCATTGATCCCTTTCCTCTGTGGCCCCCAAATCTCCTTGAACAGAAAACTACTTTCTCTTAGCTCAATGAGAAGAAATTTTTGTATCAATAATGATTAGAAGAATTATCATGTCTGCATCCTGTGCTCTAAATAACTACTACAAGGATAACAATATCCATTTTATCAATTATTGGGAATGTACTACTAACATGTTTTGAAACTGTCACATTATTATTTCTTATTAAAAATAATAAAAATAAAATAAAATTTAAAAATAAATAAAAAGCTAAAAATAACATTGTGATAATGCCTTTTTAGTTTGTAAATAAATAGATGAAGTAAGAGTCATTGTTGCAGAAGGAAGTGAACGCAGTTTATGAATTTGTGTACAAGTGCCGTTCATGTGGCTTGTTAACATCTTTTGCCATATATGGCTTTTGTTAGATTGAAAGACTTTCTATAAATGCATATTATCTTCAGTGCTTTTTATACTAAAGAAAGGAAAAAAATAATAAAAATAATGCTATAAAATTTCAAAACAAGATTGTAAGTGAGTAGCAATGGTTAGCACATTGTGTACACATTATTGTGTATTATCTTAAAAGAAGTGTCTCAAGGCTGGTCAAATAGCTCAGGCAGAAACAGGGGCTGGGGATTCCATCTCTGACCTGCTATGCTAACCTCACCCCGGGGCGTGCTGAGACAGTAAATGAGACTGGGCATGGTGGCGCAAACCTGCAATCCCAGCACTTGGGAGGCAGAAAAACAGGAAGTATCACTACAAGTCCAATCTATGTAGCGAGACCCTGGAGACCCTCTATAAAATACATAAAAAAGAAGTGGCTCATATTACAAAATATATCTAATATTAATATCAATGTCAAGTCAATTATGATGGCAATAAGCTCTACAGTCATTAAAAAGAGCAAAACAGATTAATAAAGAATATCAAGCATTGTACCATAAAACATATATGCAGTGTAAAAGTAATATAAGTAACATGGTGAATGATGTCATAGAAAAGAAAAAAATATTGATAAGTGAGTCAAATTTAAGTAGGGATGAAAATATGCAACAAAAATCCAAAGAAAATGTAATAATTAAGCATGACAGAAAGCTGGGGAGTTTCCTTCTTGGGCTATCCATGTAGCCAATATGGCTGAAGAATAAATTAACAGACTTGAAGATTGGCCATCAGGTAAAAAATAGTTCAGGCTTATTAGGTTTGCTGTTACCGAATTATTTGGAAGGAAATATCTGTATTCCTGGTAGAAGTAGACAGAAACTCTTATTCTCAAGTACGCTTCTCAATATTACCTGCTCCAGGGTTAGGAACAGCTGGATGTGAGGTACTTGAAGGTTAAGAGAACTTGGACAATTTACACCAGGTCTCAGCTGCTGCTTTCTCCTCTGTTGAATGCTTCTTCCTTGGGTTAATGAATTAGCAAACTCTGATTCCTTTTCATCAGGGCACATCCTCAAGAACTCAAGTTAGAAACCAGGGCACTGTTCTTCAAGCACAAATCTCGCCTTTTTGCATCTGATACAGTTTTGCTGAAATGTTTGGTTTCCAGAGCACATGCTCTCTAGGTTAAGGTACCTACCATTCACCACTTTGGGCTTGGTGCAGCACAAACTACACAATTATACCTGGCAAGACAACAGACCTAATGAGCCCGATCACCTCATTACTCAGCAGTTCCATTTTTTCCCCCTTTCAGGATCCTATAATTTGCTGATTGCCATCATTAGGCAAAACCCTTCTTTCTTCTAAACCCTTCCTCTCACATGACATGAATTCCTCCTAGTTATATTCCAGAAACCAGATCTCAGAATTGCTAGTGAGCTAGAAAGGCAAAACTATAGGCTCCTATTTTTAAAAACAAATCCTGCCCATTATAAAGGTTAATGAGATTGTTGGAGTTAGAAAAATCAACTTTTCCTCACTTCTTATCCCCAAATATTATTATCTTTTAAACATTATTGAGATAAGTCGCTTGAATATCATCCCACGCCTGTGTCACCATGCTAGAGTAGTTCTGTGATAGATGTAAAAGCCATCACATTTGCTTTCCAGTACCAATGAGACCAGAACGATATAATTCACAGTCAGAGAAAAAGAGAGCCTTGAGATTCTTCAAATGTATATATTGGTCTTGTAAAGAAAAAAAAGCACAAAAATTTGTGGAGGGACAACAGAGTGGCTGAAGGATGAATGAGAACATCTCTTCTCCCACACTCAGTTGACTTCCATTCTCTTTGTCCCCGTGACCTCTTTGCATTAGGAAATCCATTCTCAGTCGTGTATTGTAAGTAACTGAGCTAACAGAACTCTAAGAATTCATTACTTTTCTCTATTTCTGCCTGCATTCCAAGAACCTGCTACTGCAAGTTCAACAGTAAAAGCAAACAAAGCCTCGGTCTATACATTTCTAGACAACAGAATGGAATTCATTTTTGTTTTTCACCTGCTTTCAAGGGTAAACCTCGATTTGAGCCCACAATTTATTTTTGTAACAATGATAAAGGACAAGAAGAGTTAGGCTTTTCTAAAGGTGCTGAATAACTTTTCGCGAGGATATACTATCTAAACTGAATTAGAGAAGAGTTAATCTTTGAGGAACTGACAGCAGTGTTTCACTCCATCACGGAGGGCTTCCTTGACTTTCTCATTTCGGAGAGTAAAGATGAAAGGATTCAAGAAAGGTGTCACCACAGAAACCAGCAGTGATGCTACCCTGTTGTACTCAGCTGCCTGCGTTTGCTTGGGCTTCACATAGAGGAACAAGCAGCTGCCAAAACCAATCACAACAAATGTGAAGTGGGAGGCACAGGTGGAGAAGGCTTTCCTCCGGCCAGAAGCGGAGGGGATCTTCAGGATGGTAGAGATGATATAGGTGTAGGACACAATTGTAGGAATCAAAGAACCAACAATAATAAAAACAGCCATTAGAAAAAGAATGAACTCTGTGAAATAAGTCTCATCACATGATAGTCTGAGTAATTGTCCTCGGTCACAGTAAAAATGGTTTAATAGATTTGATTTGCAGAAAGTAAATTGAAAGGTGGCATAGACTGCCCAGATTTCAGAAAGAAATCCAAAAACCCAGGACATGATGACCACCCAAATGAAAGGTGGCATAGACTGCCCAGATTTCAGAAAGAAATCCAAAAACCCAGGACATGATGACCACCCAAATGCAGGTTTGGTTGTTCATAATGATGCTGTACCTCAAAGGGTTGCACACAGCCACATAGCGATCCACAGTCATCGCTGCAATCAATGCGAACTCGGTGGTCCCCAGAGAGAGGTACAGGAAGAGTTGAGCAGCACATCCACCTACAGATATTGTCAGGGCTCCAGGGAGCAGCAGACCCCAAAGCATCACGGGAACAATGACGGATGTGATCAGAATCTCCAGGACAGACAGGTGGCCTAGGAAGAAATACATGGGTGACTTCAGACGTTTATCAGCACAGACAATCATGATGATCACTGTGTTGCCCAGCAATGTCACTGAATCGAAGAAAAAGAATACTGCAAAAAGAATATGGCGCAGTTCTTGAGACACAGGGAAGCCCAGCAGGCAAAATTCGGTGGCAGTAGAGCGATTGTCCATCACTTTATTCTTGCTTCAGCTCCTCAAGAAACCTGAGATTCAAAGGGAATTAGCTTTATTCCACATGGTCCAGAACAGAAAGAAGAGAGATTTCTATGAGGAACTATTTCCAGGTTGTTGGGTAGCATGCTCTGTTTTGTGCATTTTGCACATACCCTAGCGAAGTATTTTCACTTTGATCCCTAAATGAGGCTTTCAGTTCATGAGGAGTTAGTTTGTACCTCGTTTACTGTCAGGGTGAGGTAAATGTTCTTTATTCTCTTCCTCACTAAAGTTGCCTTCTGTTTCCTTTCCTTCCCTCGTGAATACAGCTATTTCTATCCCATGCCTTCTCTTAGGGGTAAAGGCTAAGTCCTTCCATATAGGTAAGGTTTGAGACTGTGTCAGTCAGGAACTTCTGGTCCTTGGTTTGTCCTGCTTCTTCCTAAATTACAGTACCAGGGCACATGAAAGAATTCTAGATATTGTGCACATGGTAGAACTTTGACCCCAGCACTTAACATCATGGGAGGGCAGAGACTCCCAGTGAGGCAGCCATGAAGAAGCTGGGACTCTGGGAGCAGCATCCCTGCCCTTCCCAGATCTCAAAACTCCATATTGTGGACTGGAAACAGTTCTACGTGAGAACTCTGGGCTATAGGAGACTTCCCCAAAGCAGTGCTCTTCCTCTCTCACTCCAGTTTCCCCTGAGGAGCTTGGAGAAAGGGAAGACCATAGCTGGAATAGTCAGGGATTGGGTCTGTGGTAGTAGCTTCTAGGTTCCCGCACTGGACTCTCACCTGACCCTGTCTCTCAAGTCTTCTCTCCAGAGGACTCTGCCTGGCACCACAGCAGAACAAGAGATCATGCTCATTACCAGGCTTGAGCTCCCTCCACAGCTCTTGCTATTATAACCTAGTAGCCTATGGCCAATGGCTACCTTCATTCCCTTGCTTAATAGTAAATACATGCAGTCATGAACTGAACAAACAAAAATCCTTTCACTGTGAATTTAAGGCTAATACAACCACAAGAAAATAAATATAATACAAAATGAACGAGTTTATTGATGATATACAGAATGCAGCAGGAAAGAGAGTTAGGACATTTAATTTATTTATGTTTCAACTGTGACACTGCTAAGTAAATTCTGAGAGAAAGTATGTCTCCTTCACACTTGTATGCTAAGATTGGAATATATATATATATATATATATATATATATATATATATATATATATATATATATATCTTCTTGAACCAAAGGAGTAGTGCTGAACAATAATTTTGGTGGATCCTGTGTGCATAGAACTATAATATATGACTGAATGAGGTCCAACCTTTCAATGTCCCAGCCCAGTCCACCAAGGTCCAGAGCTCTGCTCTAGTCTCCTGAGCTATTCTTCACATGTCAGATTATCACTTTCTTTTCTTCCCTTTCCTTTCCAATGCCACCCTTTGCATTTCTCCATGAGTATTTTACTAATAGAAAGTCAGGGTTCAAGGATGGACTTGGTGGGAAAGCTTGGTGTCCTGGTTTCCCACAACTAGAGGCAACACTCGCTAGATGCAGAAAAATGAGAAAGAAGGATGCTCACTACTTGAGCAGTGGGAAGCTAGGGACGGGAGCTGACCTGGAGTCCACACGCTAAGTGCCATAAGTCAGTAGGCTAAATACAACATGATCTCTTTTATGTGAGAAACCCAAAGTATACAGAATTTAAAAGGCAAAACAAAAAAAAAAATCAAACAGGAAATGGAAAAATAGACTTTGTGGAGATAGGAAGGAAATTCGTGGATGGTAGAGATGGGGGAGACAGGAAAGGAGGAAGGAGAGAGAATCAAGATGTAATGCGTGTATGAAAAAAGTCCCCACAGTAAATGTGTTTATAACCTATACGATATTTAAAACTTATGGATTCACATCTGCCTTAGTTACTTTTCTTTTATTGCTGGGACAAAATATCTGACATCCAGAGTTAAAGGCATAAAGGTTTATTTAGCAGAGGCGTTTGCGGAGGTGTCTGTCATGGCCTCACGGCAGGGTGGCATGACAGAGAGGCATTGCACAGGAGAAAAAGTTCATGGCAGGTAGAAGGTAGCAAAGCAAGCAGGAAAGGGGCAACCTAAACCTCTTCCCATTCCTTATATTATATCTAGGCTCCCAGAATTAGGTCAGTGCCAAGCCAGTTAGTGGACAGATTTAGGAATCACCCACCTTTAATGCTATCACCCTTAATTCTATCATCCTCAATTCTAGCATTGCACCATGAATCAGTCACACACTTGAGATTCTGAAAAAGTCTCAGCTAGGACTGCATGAGGCTTAAGGGGAACATTTTAATGTAACACATAATGATGTCATCCCAGAAGAAGGAGGAAAGAGTAGGAGGAAGGTCACTAATGTTAGAGAGCTGCATGTGCCCCTTGTTGAGCCAGTGCCCTTTTGAAGGCAGCACAGTCCCTGTGCTGTGCTGCAGGGACCTGAGGCTGGGCTGGATAACTCCCCTTCTCCCTTAACACTTTCCCAGCTCCAGTAGCCAGACTCTAGAAGCCAACGAGGCCCTGAACTGCAGATACTGAGCCCTCCCACTCACTCCTTCACAGAGGACCACTCTGCAGAAAGGACTTACCACTATAGAGGGGCTTCACCACCAAGTCTCATTGTCTTTGGGCCTGGCTGAGGCCAGGTCCTGTCAGGTTAATACTGAGTCACACAAGCTGCTGCTGTCCCTACTCATGGTGTAAAGAAGCTGTCCTCATGTAAGAGTTTAGGAAGAGGCCCAGTAATGACTGTGTTGTGCAGAGTTGGGTCTCTGTAACTCTCTCTCTCTCTCCATTTCTCTCCATTCCTTTATCCCAAGGAGACTCTGTCCCAGAGATACTACTTAATTAGCTCACATTCAGGGAGTCCCTAAGCAATCAGTTTGAAGAGAGCCAAAAAGGGCTTTTGGTTATTTCTTCTTTTGGCCAATTAAGATGTAGAACTTTTGAGAGTTGTTACATAATGATAAAGCTAAAAAGTTTCTCAATAAGGGAATTTTTAACTGCCAGGTGGCCTTTTGCAAGACCCTAGACCTGGCTTTCTGAATGTTTCCAACTCTGAGCTCTTCATCTTCTCTGCACTTTATCTCAGGCTCTCTACAGAGTCCTTTGGCTTTTTACAACCTAAATCAGCTCACTCCTCCCACGAAGGACACCACAACTGGCCTCTGAAACATGGACAGCATTCCTCAAAACCAGCATGTACATCTGGCCTCAGTCCTTCATCCAGGAAGCCTGGTAACTCCTCTACTTGCTTTACAGAGGCTGCTGGTTCTGGCACTGTGGACCCTCTGTGATGCTGTACCTCAAAGTCTCACACACACACACACACACACACACACACACGTGTAGTGTCTCTTTTCCCTTTCCTGAGCACATGTGCATCTGTGTGTATTCGCACTAGCTTCTGGCAGCCCCTGTTTTCTGCGGTGCCCCGAGGACCTCCTGGACCCCTCCACCTGCAGAGGGCAGAAGGGAGTCTGTGTGGGCAGCTACCTTCCAACCTGGAAGAGCCAGCAAAATGGAAATCAGAAATGTACTCTGTCTCAGTGACTCTTCTCTCGTTGCTGGAACAAATACCTGACACTTAAAATGAGGGAAGGAAGGGCTTATTTAGCTCACAGTTACTGGAGATTTCAGTCCATACTCAGCTGGCTCCAAGGCAGAGAAGCACACAGCAGAGGGCAGCAGTTCATGGTGGCAGCTAAGAGCAAGAGCACAGGAAGAGCTAGCTGCAGCTCAAGCAGCTAACTTCTCTTCCTCCCTTACACTGAAATGCAAATCACCTGCCCCAGGGGAGGTTCGGCACCCATTTCCACAGTAATCAATTACAAATTCCAGAAGCTGCCCTATGACTGGGGGATACCTATACACCTGTACACAAACCATAACATGCTCCTAGCGGGAGATGATAGGAAAAGTGAAAATCATAAATGCTTTTCTGGCTTGAGAAAAGCTTCATTCCAGCCACTTTTATTTGAGGGGCTTCAGCTGAGCGCCGTTCTTCGCCTTAGCCAAGGACAGGGGCTGTTCTCTTCAGAAGATCCTTGCAGTTCACCTTTGCCTTGAGCATCCTGTCCTGGTTTACAGCACAGATTCTTCAGCTTCCAGCACAGTCTCTGGGCTTCATGGCACAGACTTTAAGTATTCCGTGGCAGATTCCTCAGCCCCCATAAGGGGCATAGCTGGGCTCCAGGCCTCTGGCTGCGCTCTCTGATTCTCCGGCACACAAGCAAACGTCTTGTACATTTGATTCTGCATGGAGATCATCTATCTAATCTTGTAAGTTTCTGTGTCTTGCTTTAAATCTATTTCTTTTGCAAATACTGATCCCATCAATCAGGAAAAGAAGGGGCCGGTGAGATAACTCAGTGGACTAAGCACCTGCCTGGCAAGCACAGAAACCAGGGTTCAATCCCCCAGTAGCACACGCCACACTGGCTGAGCCAGCCACGGAGATCAGACTAGTGAATGCCTGTAATCCCAGCACTGGGGAGGCCGAGACAGGAGGATCACTATGAGTCCAAGCTGCAGAGTGAAACTCTGTACCAAATACATTAAAGAAAATCAGGAAGAGAAAAACTGAGTTTGTATTTTTATACTAAACTTCATAAGGCTCGTGAGATTAACACAAGTTACCTTCAGTCTCTCCAGTTATAAGAGGGGCTCCACATGATGGCTGTGACCCTCTGCACATTCACTGGTCAGTGAACTGCTGGCACATGCCCACGCCTCTTAGCAGATACTTATGTACCACATCTTTAACCACTCATCTGCTGGTGGGCATTTAGACCCCTATCAAGACTGAGCTGCTATAATTCCTGCTGCTACTAATGCAGATGTGTGCATATCAATGTAAGATGAGGTCTTTGCTTCGTCTAGGAAATTACCCAGAAGACTCATATGGGTCTGCACAATGTCTATTTTTACATTTCTGAAGAGCCACCAGACCAATTTGCATAGTAGTTGTACTAGTTTATATGCTCACCAATAATGTACAAGGGTTTCTTTTTTCCCCACAACCTCTCCCGGCATTTCTTATGTTTTAGATTCTTGATGAGAACCACTCTTTCTGGAGTAAAATAAATTCTCTATGTTGTCCTATTTTTATTGTGCTAATGGCTAAAGATGCTGAGAAATTTTTCATGTATTTACAGGCTGTATTAAGTTTTTTTTTTCCTTTGGACAAATGGGGCCACAGAGGAAAGGGATTGATGATGTACAGTGTGTCTAAGGAGAGTCACCTAGAGAGAAAACATTCTCTCAGGCTCTCACAGAGAGCAAATTGGTCAAGCAAAGGCTGTGACTCATCCAGACAGCTGACACTGACAAATGTTCTACAAAACACTGTACAAGGTTTCAAGGTAAATCCTGAGAGGATTCAACCACCTTGTCAGATACAAAAGTTACATATTTTGTTATATAGATCTTGTTTAACGTGGCCTTAACCACCCAGCAGAAAAGTTTAACCATGAAGCATAAAAAGTAAAGCCAAATAAGTATGATAAGCTGTGAAAGGTTCAAGTCAACAGCTTCCAACATTGCCAGTTCTGCCAATAACCCACTACTATTGTAGAATATTGGACGATGCATACAACTGCTTTCTCTTAGCTCAATTAGAAGAAATATTTGTACTAATAGTGTTTAGAAAAGTTAGCATGTCTGTATCTTGTGCTCTGAACAATTACTGTGAAGACAATAATATGCATTGTATTAATTATTGTGGCTGTCCTACTAACGTGTTTTGAAACTGTCTCATTGTTATTTCTTATTAGAAGTAATAAAATTATAATAAAAAGCAAATGCTAATTCATTCCTATTGGCCAGATTTCTTGGAATTTTTATTTGGGAAGGTGGATCTGCTTTTTGAACTTTGTATATTCTAGGTATTAGCCATCTATCAAAGAAGTAGATGGGAAAAAATTGTTTCCATTCTGGAGATTGTCATTCCTTACTGTATCTTTTGTTGTGCAGTGGCTTTTGAATCTGATATAATTCCATTTGTTGATTATTTTATTCTACATGCAATTAGAGTTTTATTGGGGAAGTCTTTGCCTATGCTTTTGTCTTTAAGAGCTTTGTCTATTTTAACTTCTTCAAGATTAGGTTTTTATTTCCACATCTTTGATCCATTTTTATTTTATGTGAGTATAGAATGAAAGGTATCGTTCTAGACTCATGCATCTGCCTATCTGTTTTCCCCTTCAGTGTT
>PVKN010007111.1:0-27326 GCA_004027915.1 Capromys pilorides
GATATGGGAAGAGGAACTTGGGATGAGGGGAGACAGGAAGGAGGGGGAAGGGGACGGAAAATGAACCAAAGTATGCTATGTACATGTGTGATTCCCGTGGTAGACATATTAGGCATCACAACATGTGCCAATAAAAATGTTTTAAATGACAATACAATATTTTCCTCCTATTTCTTCTCTTGATGGGTAGACAGTAAGAAAAACTTTCAAGTAGCCCTTATGAATGAAAAACTTCTACCCTTCTTTTAGGCTGTAAGAAGTTTTCTATTAGAAGTTAAATTAAAAAAATTACAATTTATATGAAATTTTGAAAAGATGCAAAACCAGGTATCATTAAGAATAATTTCACTAATATACAATTCCAGTCAGTCTTTAAAGATCTTCCCCTCACATGGTCGAGTTCCCAGCTGGCTTCTGGGCAGGGCATGCGTTCACTGACCCAGATGCTCACCTAGGGCTCTGGGCCCATCTTCACCACGCTAGGGTGTGGAGCAGAAGCTGCAGGCCTTGCTTTTAACAATGTCTCTGAGAAATCCCTAGTAAATAGTTGTGAACACTGCAGTCTGTCTACTCTAGGAAATCCAACTAGAAATGTCTTATTGGGGCACCCCAAAAGAAATCAGGAAGTCAGTACCAAACTTAAATTCAGAGGACAGCATAAGATGGCCTTTCTCTTAAGTCTGTATTTAGATTTCATGTAACTTATTTTTCTAAAAGGTATATATATATATATATATATATATATATATATATATATATTGTAGAAACTTCACCTTTTACATTGAACTTTGTACTTCTGCATGTTCATACAGAACAGCAACCAAAGTTAAAAGAGGGGCAGTACCAGTAAAATGTTGACCTCTCCCTTAATAACCTTTTTAATATACTGATGGCTACACATAAGCCTTTTTGGAAAGCAGTTTTCTAGGGTTTGTTCTTAAACTGAGATAAGAGCTTATTTTTGCTGTCATTGAGTAAATTTGAAAATATAACAGCTATCATTCCTGTACGTCGATATAGCAATGTTCATGCAGTCTTTCATTCTTTTTAATGGTGTCTACCATAACTTATTCATCAATAAGAAATGCTTTCTATATCACTGCAAAGATGTCAAGTTTTAAGAGGATACAGGAAGGGTATCGAAAGGCGTGAGGACAGTCTGCTCTCTCAGATGACCGTTGTAGACGTCATACGTATAGGCAAAAGAAGAGGGCATCTTACATAGCTGGGAAGGCAGACTGGGGCAAATGCTCATAGATTTGGACTCTTCCTGTAGGCAACAGAGAAACACCAAAAGGTTTTAAGCAGAAGAGCGGCATGATTAGGTTTCAGGAAAATGGCCCTGAAAGTAGGTAGGCAGGTTTTTAAAGTGTTTGGAAAAAATAAGACAGTACCTTAGGCGAGAAGTGCTGATAAACTGAAATGGGGCAGTGAGTAATTAGATGTAGAATGCCCTGGTGGAAAAAAAACCAATAGGACTTGGTTGACATTTTCCCTTTTGTCAGTACACTAAGCCGTTAAGCAGCAGAACCAAGCCCCACGTGACAAGCAGGAGGGCAGGCAAAGGAGTCACAAGTCTGTCCGTATGCTGCCACTCATGCACATTTTGTGGCATTTAGCTGTGGCATTTTAAGTGATCCATCTCCCATATCATTCAGGAACAGAGCAGTTATTTGGTTCAACTATGTAGATGTGTGAGTCCTTGACTATACTTGAAAAGTAGGAAAACCACAAAATGTAAGGCCACTGCTTGCTGCTTCTGATTCCACTAAGCAATCCAAAAGGGAGTGTGGGAAGATCTATAAACTTTCAGTTTTTAAAGGATAAGTTTCTTATTATTCTGAGTTAAGAGTAGTCTCAAAGAAGTTTCCTATTTAACTGATCTGACCTTTAATTTCTGACACAACTGTGCATTTGGGGCATGGTGTCACATTTCAATACCTGGATATAGAGTATAATTATCAGATGAGGGCAAGCAACATACCCATCACCTCCAGCATCCATCATTTATGTTGGGGACACGAGAAAATCCTTTCTAGAAGCTATTTTGAAATATGTGATTAGTCATTATCAACTATGCTGACTGTGCTACGGAGCATTAAAAGTTATTTCTTTCATTTGACTGTCCTCCTATACTCATTAACCATCTTCTACTAATTTCAATTTATTCCATATCGTCTTGCTATCAGAAACATTTAGGGTTGAGGTGATAAAACACATGCGTAACGTGTGAGGCCCTGGGTTTGGTGCGCGCGTGCACGCGCACACACACACACACACACACAATTGTAAGACTTGGGGTACAGCTCAGTGAGGGGCTTACCTAGCAGATGCATGCACCAGCATCACACAGACACATATTCTATGTACATTTTTTAAGCTGTCAGAAGACATTAATTGGCATCCCTTACCTTAGCTATCACAAAGCAGTATGTGCACGTGCTCACACAGTGACGCATCAGTGTGTATGTGCACGTGGGTGCATGATGGTTATATAGTTGTGTACAAAATTATACCTGAGTTTATTCTGAAACAGAATGTGTATTTGGAAATGTAAAAATTGTATTATAGTCCCCTTAACCCCATCTGTGTATTTCTTGCCAGTTTTTCTCCTAGAAACTTCTTCAGAATCAAGAAGCAAAACTACTTAGAAAAGAACAGAATACGAGAGGAAAAGCTTTTTAGACAACGATTTCAGGTGTGTTCTCCTTTAAGTGTGTGTGTTAGCAATATTATCAACTAACAAATTCCACTTTTAAAGATCTCGCAAGTTTTCCACACAGAAACTTTGGATTTTTCCTGGTACATTTCCATATTGACAATGCTGATCTCTTTTTTTTTTTTTTAAGTCATTTTTTGGGACAGAGTCTCCCTATGCAGCTCAGGCTGGCCTTGAGCTCACTGTGTAGCCCAGATTGGTCTCAAACTCGCAAGGATCCTCCTGTCTCAGCCTCCCGAGTGCTGGGATTACGGCTATGCGCCACCGTGCCCGGCGACAGTGCCTTTCTATGTGCTATTCGGTCTGCCTGGGGAAACTCCCAGGGGTTCTTTATGGCTCTGCTCCAAGGCTGCGTGCTCAGCGCACTGCATGTCCCAACTGTCCACCTCTTTTATAACACTAAGCAGCTGTATCAGAGCACACACGTGCATAGTGAATCTGGAGTCTCTTTGGAAAGTTCCCAACTTACTACTGGACACTTAGCACTCAGTAAACGAACAGCCAAAGGAGTGATGAGTGAGCGAGGCAGCATCCAAAACTCCCTGGCACCTTCATCATCAAGAGTCCACGGAGCAGTTTTCCATTGCTCTGAAGTTCAGATGATGGCTCCTGATGTCATGTATGTATCGGCAAAGCGAGCCCTTATTAAGCACATTTTAATACTCTCCGCTTGCCAGACATTGGATTGAGGCAGTGCACACCTTGCTCAGTCAAAAGCCACAACTTAAAATCTTCCAGAAGTTCCCCACTGCCAAGCTGAGCTGCTTGGGATGTCACCGGAAGCTGCTGTGCCATGGTCTTCGCTCATCTTTCCAGTTTCACTTCCTGCCACTCCGACCTCACACCTTGTGCACTGGCAACTTGAGCTCTGCTCACATCTGGCCCTACTTGAACACCATCTCTCTTCGCCTGGCTATCCCATTCCTCTCAGCATCCACGTGGTCTGCTCTTTCTGGCAGCCACTTGCTCTTCCCTGATTTGTTGATGATTCAGTTGAGGTATTCTCTTTTTCCAAGAAAACTTGCCTAAACTTCCTGATGACAATATTCTTCTTTAATGTGCATGTTTAACACAACACCTTCTAGCTTGCTGCAACTGCATGTACATCATGTCAAAGCTGTAAGGTTGTAAAGAAAAGGGGTTGTCTCATTTATCTTCGTGTTCATCTGCAGAGCAGGGGGAGACTAGCGCCTTGTAAACATCTACAACTTTTGACCTGAACTGAAATAGCAACGTCTAATAAATGTCTCATAAGTGCCATAATTCCTGCTTAGAACAAAGCTGATCAGGGCTACTGTATCTGGAGTAATCCTGTGATCTGAAAGCACCTACTCCCAACTGATGTTATGTAATTAGGCAGAGAAGAACAGACTGCTTGTCGAAGTCTCCTACATTTCACTGAGTCCTTTTACCCTCATTGAATTTTTGGGTTGATGTGGGGCAGAAATTTGATCTGTAAAAGGTGAATAATTCTTCCCATTTTATGAGGCGTATGTTTAGCAACTGCTGTCATGGAGTGCACACAGTGCAGTTTATGCATGGCAGTTATAAAAATACAAAGGTGGTAAGAAGTGGGAAGTAAAAGAATGCAAGCAGGAAAAAAACAGCATGAACTAAGATACGGCAGTAAGCAGAGCGTATGGTATATCTGAGTGGGTGTCAGCTTCCTGTGCCAATAAAGGGGAAAAAGATGGACGGTTGGGGAAAGACAGTCTGTGAAGTTCTTCGACTACCAAGGTAAGAAATGTGGATCTTATCCTAAAAGCAACGGAGAATTTTCCAAACTTTATAAACAGGAAAAACAATGTCCTGAGAGAGAATGAAGAGTGATAAAGCAACAGGGGGAAGGGAACTACCTTGTAGAATATACGTCTTGATACTATAAGAGAGATCTTATAATTTCTCATCCAAAATCAGAATACTTCAGAAGGATTTTTGTTTTTCTTTTGGCTGCCTCAGGCTGCCTTAAGGGCAGGTCTGGGGATCAAACTGCTGTCCCCTGTTCCTCACTGGATTGCCCTCACAGGCAGTGTTCAAATCACTGAGCTAACCCACAAGCTCCCCTCCCCCCCCCCCCAATAGTTCAGAGTGGAAAAAAAATTTTAAGTAATAGAGATTAAACTCAGGACCTTGTGCATGCCACGCAAGTGCTCTCCAGGTAAGCTATATCCCCAGCCCAGGAGTCACTCTTAATCATAAATATTTGTAAATGGAGACATTATTATAAACAGACTGTCCTGGCAAGGAAGGATATTGTCACTCTAATTTGGTGAAATAGGCATCTGTACTCTAAGCTGCATATTCTGGATTTTTTTTCTGGTCAACAGATTTCAGCACACCAGAAGGCAAGGTGCCCATGGATGTAGAGGGTGGCTGGTTTATCGTACAGACAAAGATAAACACATCATGTTTCTGTAGTGTCTGAAATGGTATTAGCAGGTTTTTTTTTTTTTTTTCTTTCAAAAATGCATCTTGACTATAAGTGAAAGTTCTCACCGGTAAAGCACATCAGATAAGATCCCCAAAAGATGGAAAAAGTGACCTCTACAAGTGATAGGCATCTAAGAACGTTATAAACTAAGGAACTAACAAAGAGGACTTTCTTTTTAAATGTTCCTTTTCCAAAGTGTATAGCTAACTTTATTATTGTAAGAGTCAGCATATTATCCACCATACTTAGCTTATACCCATGTTGCAGCTTTCTTATCCACCAGGATTCACTTTTAGTACAATTACAAAATGAAAGTAAAATGTTTTAAAAATATATTTATACCAAATAAATATATGATTAAAAGATCTCCCTGTCTTAAATGACTTTCTTTTGTGTACCTTCCTGTTACCCTGTATTCCCTCAGGTGTTATTAAATACTATCTTAAGGGTTTCCTTTTTTTGCAAGTACTGTGATAGTCTCCATTACCTTTGTTATAGTGAAAAATAACTTCTACGAAAGCAGGGTCTGATTAGTACTTTCTCATTTCAGTATAATAAGGAAATTGCCGTCATCAACAGAGCAGTGGTATGTTCTAACAGTGCAAGAAATGGGATTTTCGATTTGCCAGTAACTCCTGGGGAAGAATTGGAAGTCATTGACACCACTAACCAAAACCTAGTGATATGCCGCAATTCCAAAGGCAAATGTAGGTAAATGTTAACTGATTGTCCGTGAAATCCCTAAGATTTCTTAGAAAAAATCTTAGAAGCATGTTCTTTAAAAAGAAAAATCCTTTCAGATTAACAATCTTTTTTTTTTTTTTTTTTTTTTGCTTTCTGCAGATGGATATGTCCTCATTGAACATCTAGACTTCAAGTAAGTGATTTGATTTTAGGTTAAAACCTGAATTCTATGGGCTGTGGAGATAGCTCAGTGGAATAAGTGCTTGCCTGGCAAGTGCAAGGTCTTGAGTTTGTTCCCTGATCCCCACCCCACCCCCGCAAAAAAAAAAAAAAAAAAAAACCCAACCTGAATTCTACATAATTAATGGGTGCTATGGGCCTCAGTCATAAGGGAAGACTGCCAGCCTTGCTGAAGTTCAGGCGAGTACATCAGATATGAAGCGCCCACCCACTCGCAAAGAACACACTGGTAAGACTGCTCCACGGAGCCTCTGACGTTTCTGTCCCAAGCATGCGCTAGCATCTCTGAGGCACGTGAAAATCAGCTGGGTTAGAAGCTTTCCAGAGCTCTCCCGTTTCCTTGGCTCTGTTTCAGCGTCTGTAATTTTCCCTGCAGGCACCACGGATGGTCGCCCTCGGAAGGCCGGGACCCGATGGGAAGGCCGGTGTGAGGGGTGGTGGTGTCCCCGGACCTGACCTGCCTCCCAGCGGCTCAGCTGAACCAACAAGGCGGCGCATCTGGAGACTCTGGGAGGGCAGGGACAAAAGCGAGCGTGACAGCTCAGCGCTCAGCTCAGCGTTGGTTCTGCTCCTGCAAGTTTGTCCTTCAGCGTCTGTGTCACTGTGGGTTCTGGAGAACGTGAAGTGTGTGCTCCTCCTGGAGTCCTTGCTTAATGAGCTGTTCTAAACTTAGCCACAGTGCCTTATGGCCCTTACTCGGCGGTGCAGACGGCTGACATGCGCCCATAATAATTTCTAAATGTGGCGCTACAATTAAATCTGGGATAATTCTGAACAGTAAGTGTAGCCAAGGCCTATTACGTACTCAAATTTAAGGTGCAGTCTTAAAATAATTATGCCTCAGTCTTTGGTATTTTTTAGAGCGTCCTTTTGCTTTACCACCACAACAAAACTAGATAAATGCTGTTCAAATAACAGTTTTTGGGGGAATGGTGCACTGAAAAACAATTTGTTCCTAAACTCAACCAATGCTTTAAGAAATATCTAAAAATATTTAACAAAATCTAACACACACACACACACACACACACACACACACACACAGAATCTATGTTACTTTAAAGCATCTTGGTACCTAAAATGAGAAAAATTTTATGTTCAAAAACGTATTTAAACTGGGCTGTGGTGGCACACGCCTGTAGTCCCAGCACTTGGGAGGCTGAGGCAGGAGGATTGGTGCATGTTTGAGACCAGCCTGGGCTATAACAGTGAGCTCAAGGCCAGCCTGAACCGCATGGTGAGACTGTCTCAAAACAAAACAAAATGAAAACAAAACAAAACAAAAAAACTATTTAAATACAATTTATGTGGGTTTTCATTTTACAAAAGTATAAATTAAAAAGCTTGAGCTGTAACATTTATTGTATTCTTCAGTGATATACACTGTATATCAAAGATGAATCTACATATGAATCCAACTTTTCAAATTATAGTTTTATTGGGCCTGAAAATCTGAAAAATTATATTAAATTTTTTAAGCAGGGTGATTTTGGCCTCTAATGGTAAGTGTAAAGGAATCTGTTTCCTAGCTTCATCCTTTTTCATTTGAGACTAAATTTTTACAATTTATTTACTTATTTTTAATGTATTTAGTACAGGGTCTACAGTGTCTCACTACACAGATGGGACTTGTCATGACCTTCCTGTTTCCAGCCTCCCAAATGCTGGGATTACAGGCATGCGCCACCATGCCTGGTCTCATTAGCTGGCTCAGTGCACCCTGGGGGCAGGGCCAGTGTGGCATAAGGGACTGGGAATTGAACCCTAGTCCCTGCTCTTGCAAAGCAGGCACTTAGTCCACTGATTATCTCGCCAGCACTGTTGAGACTATTTCTAAACCTTCTACAATTTTGCATTTTCTTTTGTAACTTCCAGATGGCACTTACCAATAAAGGCAAGATTAACAGAGAAATTAAAAGTATTCACAGAGTACAGAAAAGAGGTAACGAGATTACAAATAGCATAACTGAAGTTAGAAATGAAAAGGCTATAGGAGGGGCCGTCGAGATGGTTCAGTGGTCTAAAGCACCTGCTTAGGAGGGCTCAGGCGACTGCGGGGACTGCAGTTCGATCCCCGGCACCACATGCTGCGCCAGCGCCACCACCAGGGAAGGCTGAGCCAGCCACAAAATGAATAAAGAAACAAACAAACACAACAAGCAAACAAATAATTAAATAAATAAAAATTTTAAAAAGGCTATAGGAGAACAAAGGTGCTATAGAGCAGTTTAGTTTTGAAGACACAGAGCCAGAAAGTCCAGGCTCTGGCTAGTGACAGGAGTCACTCAGGTCAGGTGGGGCGCAGAGCCTGGTAGGAGACGGGGTGTCGTGGCACGATGACACAGGGCATGCGTGAACTTTTTCCTCTAGCACAGAAACCTCTGCAGTGTTAAGCAGGAAAGAAATACCAGCTACATGGGAAGTGGAGACACAACCAAGCAATATGCATAATGGATTAAGAGACGATTTATTGTTTTTCAGTATTCTCAGGGGCTGGGGAGATAGCTCTGTGGCACAAATGCCTGCCTGGCAAGTACAAGGTTGTGAGTTTGAACAGTGGTCACACACACACACACACACACACACACACACACACACACACACAAAATATTCTCAGCAAAGCACCTTAACTAAAGAGAGCAACAACAGAAATACACAGAACAGGAGCCCCACTAGAGACACAGGAAACATCCTGTCCTGATGCCCGATTAGGTACAGAAGTAAGGAGAATAAAGGGATGAAACATGAAACAGCTGTGAGGCTTCATTTTTGGAAGTGACACTAAGCCTAATGCCAAATACTGGGAATTTATTTCTTCTTCTCAGAATCCCCAAATTAAATTCACCACAAAGTAGGCAGTAACAGGATTCCGCTAGGCACCTGCTAGAGCAGGCACTAATAGAAGGATCACCTAGGGCAGCGGCAGTGACCCTGTGGCACCCCTGCTGCAGGGGGCTTCTGTTATCACAGAAACCTTTTAAAAGGTTTGCCACCACTGGCCTAGTAACAAGGAAGTGAGTCACAGGCCACATGAGACAGAAACTTCATGCAGTCATTCTGCCCGAAGGGAAACCAGAACCGTCTATGGCTTTTGCCACTTGCCTTGGTCACACTCTTTCCACTGCTGGGACAGATATAATCAACATCCCCAGCTTAATCCAGAGGTTTGTCCTGGCTCACACTTTTTACAGGATTCAGTCCACAAATGGTTGCTCCATGGCCAGAAGGACCTGGGGGAAGAATGTGGCTCAGTGCATGGTGGCCAGGAAGCAGAAGGGAGACACACTGCCCTGGGACACCCCAAGCCACCTGCCTCTAAGCAGGTATCCCTAACAGCAAGCCAACTACAGTGCCCCAAGACCAAAGCCCCATCTATGAACACATGAGGCTCTGGGGGAACATGCTCGCGCTACACTGTAACATCACCTCAGCAAACAACAAAACATTTCAATTCTAAGTGTCCTTGGGACTAAACTACACTGAAACAGGTTTCATCCATGCCCTTTCACACCTTATAGGGTTTCTGCTCTAATTCAATGACTTAGTGTTTTGGGTCTTAAAATTCCTCATTAGTACAACAGAGCTAAAAGTGTACTTCACAGCACTGATTTTAAAAATTGTCAAAAAAGAGTGGCTAGTACATATTTTACATAGACAAAGTTTATAAAACCAGTTTTGGGGGAGGGCTAGGGGTTTGTCTTTTTGAGACAGGGTCTCACTATGCAGTTCAGGCTGGCCTTGAGCTCACTCTGTAACCCAGACTGGTCTCAAACTTGCAACGATCTTCCTGCCTCAGCCTCCCAAGTGCAGGGACTACAAGTGTGCACCACCATGCCCAGCCAAAATCAAATGTTTTATAGGATAAACCATTTGGGCTAATATAAACTATTGCCTAATGATGGATATGGTATAGTTTTTCAGAAAAACTGCTTCTCTATATTCATATTTTATGTGGTTCTATTTCTAGCTCACTAGTAACAACCACAGTCTTGAAATCAAAAGGACTCAAACTAAGTGTTATTGACAGGCAAGGTTTTCAAATGGAAACCCTAAGACTTCAGTGATGGCCAAGCCAATCTTCTTTGCCTCCGAGAAAAACAATCTAGCATAAATATTCAATGAAGAGATCTTCTACTTCAATTGTATATTAAAAGACAGCACCCAAAGGCTCTTGACCCTGACAGGCTACACTGGCCAACTCTAGTGGTGATGTAGTGTGTTAGCTTTATGTCACTGTGATGAAATACGGAGGTAATCAACATGGAGGAACTAAGCTGGCGTTGGCTCACCAGTCCAGGTGTTGCTGGCGCTGCTGCTCCTGGGCCTGTGGTGAGGCAGCACCGGCAGGGGGAGTGCAGAGCAGAGGGAGCCACCACCTCACCTTGTGGCTGCCTGAAGGAGAGGCAGCAGGCAGGAGGAGCAGTGGGTCTCCACAGCACAGAGACCAACTTCCTCTCAGCAGGCCTTAGCTGAAGAGCCACAGGCACCCTCCTGCACTCCTCGGGGTGCGGGATTGGGAGCCAAAAGGTTACAAGGGCAGCAGCAAAGCCTCGCCTTCCTCTTGTAAAAACCCCTGGGAAGTCCTCCAAGATGGCACAGCACCCTTCTCAATCAGGGCCTCTCCCGCACACCTTCAAAACTTTGAAAAAAGTGTACTCTAGGGTGAGGAATGCGGAAAGTGATTACAGTGATAAGCTGCTCAGTAGCCACTGCTGCTAGGTAACAGTTGATTTTTACAATGTAAAACTTGTAATTTTTCAAATTTCCTGTAAGTATCCTTTACTCAGGAAATTTCAGAAAAGATATTTTCAATAAACAAATTTTTCCCAAAGCAAACTTAAGTCTTCTTATATATTATTTGCAAGGTGGCAACTGCAAGTATCCAGGGTCACACCTGTATTACTTCCTAATCTTGGCAGCCATTAGTGCCAACTAGTATTCGCCTGAAGTAGGCTGGGTCTTTAACTCCAGAACCAATGGTTTAGAGTCCTGTGATCCCCAGTATTTCCTATCTAAGAAGACATTACGTCATTTTGCAAAACAGACTTCATACATGCAATTAAGGTCAAAATGGGGAGATATCTGAGTATCTAGGAAGGTTGAACTGTACTACTGGACCCTTAAAACTGGAAGTGGAAGGCAGAAGAGTTAGCTGGAGAGCCAGAGAGGATGGGGAAGTCCTAAGCATGAACCCTGCTGCCAGCTGTGAAGGTAAAAGGGAGCCATGGGCCACGCAACAACGCCAGTGGCTTCTTGAAGCTGTAAGTTACTCCTCGTCCACACCCACCAAGGACACAGGGTCCTGCTGTACCATGGAATGAAACTGCGCCACAACCTGACTCTCCCCAGGAGCCCGCTTCAATCAAAACTTTACTTGTGAGCCCATGAGACCTGAGGTAGAAGAAACAGCAAAGCCACTGGATTTCTGGCTAGAAGATCATAAATTTATGATAAGTCATAAAGTTTCTAGTAATGTGTTGTGGCAACATCAGAAAATGGCCACAGTGTCCAAAGGTAAAAAAAGTGCAGTGTGAAACGACAAAGATGAACAAAGCTGGCAAGACATCTCCAATTGTAAGCCATCTTTCTGTAGAACAGCTTGGAGTAACTATTAGCTGAGGTGAGCAATATTAGCGTAATAACAGGAACAAAAAGTTTTCCAATTAAACACTTTAATTTGATTTTGTGAAAAAAGCTTATAAGCAGTCAGCTAGGTCTTTTACATTTGTGTGGCTGCCTATGAGTTTCAGAGAGAGAACTTGTAATGTGAAATGCTATACAATTAAGGAGACATTTTTCACATGGTTACTGGAAGACAATCCTTCCCACTGATCATTTAACAATCACAAAAAACATGTAACAAACAGAACTGAAATTTGAGTCCATGGTTACCAAAACATACAGCACTGGAAGCCTACTGTTTTTCCCCTGAAACCAGTGGTCCCAATTTCAACAGCTTAAACATTTTTTTAAAATAAAGTCCAGTGCTCTGATGGGATAATGTATCAACCTATGCTTTTATTTTTGCAGAAATAGACCAAAATAGTGTGAATGCATGATCTTGGGGGAGAACTGAGGAATTACCCAATCATCTTATGATTGTCTTAGACATAACCTATTAGTAGTCAACTTTCAGTTTTATTTGTCACACTCAAAATCCACTACATTTGAGCACACATGATAAAGAACACAATCATTCTTCCTAAAGCAGTAGCAAGATACTATCATTTGAGTTTGTAGTTCTGTAACAACTTCACATTGAAACACTCAAAACAGTGTACAACCACAGATAATTATGAACAGTCTTGACTATTTTGTTACATTAAGGCAACTTCAGCCAACATTTTAAACAGTTTTGAATTTTTGGAAAAACAAAAGACAAGTTAATATTTGAATAGTGGATGTTTTCAACAAATTTTAAGTATTTAAAAAAAAACAACTACCAGAACTTGTGAAACTGGTCTTAAACATTCTTAGCACTATTTTCTTACCACATAAAACACATCTAAAAATCAAGATACTCATCCTATCAGTATCAAAGATATCTATTTTAAAAAGGATAGACATTAAATAGGGGCTATATACCTTGCACTTCAACAAGGGTCTTCCGATTCTCACACACACCTGTGAGGTAGGTTATTATCCACATTTTGTACAAGAGAAAACTGAATGAGGTTCTATGACTTGCGCTGCTACAGCAGGCAAAGGAATCAGACTCCAGCGAGATGTGTCCTTCTGCATTCTTGCCTTTCCAACCCTTTAATAGGTAGAGATTACTATTCATTGTATTCCTTTTAAAAGCATGAGAAGGCAACCAAATATTTACCAAAGTGACTTATATGAAACATACAAAACACACAAAATATAGTGAACAACTTTCAGCTGTGACAGTGTGCGGTTTTAGCCAAAGTAATTTGAAAACAAACAGGTAGAAACAACATGATCAATTGTTAAGAGAAAAATCTTAGGAAAAATGACAAGGGATAGGAAGGGGAAAGTTCAAATAACTTTACTATTAATCCTATAATTGAAGAGAGAAGGCACAATTTAGTGGGGTTGTTTTGAGAATACCAGATCTATTTTTCTTTCCCATTTTAAGAAAATGCTGCCTTTCTAGAAAATTGAGTTATCAGTTAAAAAAAAAACTTAAAAGGACCTTTTAACTGACAAATGTATGTTGAGCAGAAAAACAAAAACAGTTATGCAATTCTCCCTGCCTAGAACTGTGTTCCTCAAAATTTAAATACAGTAAATTTTGAATTAAAAAAATTACACTGTATAAATTATCAAAACTCTTGTGTATACTCAAAATGTTTTCATCTCAGAATATTCTACAAATACTTAAACTTTTTTCTAGTTTTCTACTCTGAGTTCCTTAATTGCACTTTAATGATTAAAATTTACTTAGCCTGTTTGCCCAAATAATCATGAGCTACGTTCATGACATCTAAACTGTCTGAAATATAAACCACCCTCACCAAAAGTCAAGGCTGCAAACTGGCGGCACTGTCTGCGTGGATGGCAGCAAACATCAACGCTGGCTCCCAAAAGCCAGGGGCCCAGAGTAGGACAATGTCGAGACTTCTCCGGATTTTTAACGGGTTACAACTGCGTAAGTCTAACTAAAACACAATCCTGTGCAGATGATGGGTCCTGTCCTTGACGCCATTACTGCTCAGTGGCACCAAATACATCATAATTCTGTTTGAGAAAGGCCAATTAGGGTGCCAACAACTTGTTACAGGTTTACAGAAATCTCAAAAAGCTCATTACACTTTCATTCCATTTCAAAGTTTTAAGGTTTGGGGAAGTCTTTATCAAGGCAATTGAAAAGTAGGTACTTCATAAAGAGAACTAAACTCTATGAAAAGTGCTGTATTATCTAATATGCATACAAAAGTTGTCAACCTGTATATGAAATTTAGATAGGCCTAATTTTCAGGTAACAGTCAAAAACTATGACATTTGGATAAGGACTGAGGTTAGTATTTCTTTAAGAGACTGTGCTATAAGAACCATATAAATAAAATACAGAAAGAATTATGTCCTAAAGTTTCTTTAGTGTTTTTAAGCACCCTCAATAACTTAAAAGCACTTATAAAAAAAAGCAACACGCTAATCATAAGCACTTCAGATAATTACATCTACTTATTACAATCAACTGGTTCATACAATTTAACGAAGCAATATTCAGTTAAGACTACTGTATGTCTCACCAAGACCTAAAAGCAAGTGGCCTGAGACACAACTGGAGCCTGCCCGCCCTGCAGGACAGGTGGCGCATTCTGAAGGGCAGCAGCGGCCATGCCATGCTGTAGGGCATTAAGCCTCAGGAAGAGCTGTTGTGGTGCTGGCAAATGGACTTCACTGGCTATCTCCCAGGTTACTGTAATGTAAATAGATAAGGTGGGTTCCTAAATTTAAATATCAATGCAGAAATTGGGTACACTGCCAGGACTGTAATTAGTTATCTTGCACCTCACACCAAGCCATCATGATGCTTTAACATGTCTGGTTTCTCGACGAACTTTGCCATTTGTACTCCAGAGGGCAGCTGTATTTAGAAAAATATTCAAGTATACATCATTAAAATGCCTTCCTGAACCAAAACAGAATCTTCACACTAGTACAAAAACTCTACATACTTATAAAGTGAACATTAACACAAACCACGTGCAAAAGTAGAAAAGGCAAAACCTTTAAAGCTCAGAGGTGCCTCCGTGGTCTTTTACCCTGTCCCTCCCACTCTAGGGTCACAGAAATGAGGCCCAGCACAGGATGTAACTTCAGCAGATTGCACAAAGCCCTCGTACAGCATCAGTCACAGTCTGAGGATGGCGATTCAAGTCGCGCTCTCCACTTAAAAAGCTATGGGGAGACAAGAGGGCAAGGTAAAACCAACAACAGACTTGGGCATTTGAAACAAAGCCGGACAGAACTACAAACGTGTCTGGCACGCAGATGCTAAGATCTTACTATTACTGGGAAATACATTATTAGCCAGTGAATAGAGGAAGATACAGTATCTTTGGTAGGCACGAGCCAGGCTTTTATAAGTCCAAGAGAAGTGTCAAAGCCTATGTGAACTCAGTGTACTGCCTATTTGTAGATGTTACAGATGAAGTAGTCCCCACATTTGTTATGACTTTATGATTATTTTCTAAATTATGTCAATTCTAAAAATTAATTTTTATTCTCTAAGTACAAATTATACAGAATAAGAGAAAAAGTTTATATGTATCAAAGTATTTACAGAAAATGGAGAACTGTCTGTGCTACAAATCACCAGTTCCCTGACACAACAAAACTTACTTCTAAGACTCCTGGATTGTCTTTACTGTGGCAAACACTTGAGTTTATAAAATGTCGCTCAAAAGTACCATTTAATTACAACAACTTGTAAATGGTTCACCTCCCTCTCTCTCTCCCTGCATATTTAGTTTGCAACAGTTTCTTTTCCTAAATTGAAAGACAATAGTCAGGTTTAAATACGGCATTGTTAACAAGTGTTTAGACATTCACTGACAACATTTTGAAAAAAAAAAAAAAAAATCAACCACACTGGCTCACGCTTTGTCTCTTAGCGTTTTCAGTCACTGATTACTACAAGAAATAATCCAAACAATACAACAACCTACTTGACAAAACCAGTGTTTTAGAAAACAAGTTTCAGAAAAACGTGTGCATTCACTCCACGTTTACAAGCTAAAACAGAAGCTTCTGAATCTGAGTCAGGTTCTCCCCAACAACTGATAAAGGAAAAACAGCACTGCTTTAATTTCATTCCTAACTACCCTAATTATGATAAACTGGTACAGTAACTTCCCTAAAAAAACGCTTTCCAAACTTTTCTCTTGTGTGTTTTAAAATAGTGGGTCACGGTTTTCTTTTGAAGGGATTTGTCAGTCATCGATACTCCTTTGACTGTCATCCTAAGCAGAAAAGTAGGATATTTTCCAAATGTACTGGATGAAATCTGTTTATTAGGGAAATGCTGTCCTAGAAACAAAAGGGTCTATTTGCACGACACCGTTAAGAACAATATGCAGTAAGACACAGCCAGAGCTGTTCTCCCCATCTCTGAACTGGAAGACATTCCTCTCAGCCCAGGCCTCTGCCCCACATGCTGTTAGCCAGGCACAAGACTGAACTATGGCCCTGGAGATCAGAGGCATACTCTTTCTTGCCCTGTGCCCACGAGGTACAGAAAGCTTGCTTGTTATAATGTTCTAGTCTTACTATGCTAGACTGAGTCTCCTGAAATTTCTTCAAAACAACTTATTATACCACCTAGATTCATGGAAATGTTTCAAAAAGTTACCCAGAAAAAAACTCAAACTATGTCCCTCAGTTTCTTAAACTAACAAATTTTAGTTACCTAAAATTTGACAACTATCAAATTGTGTGTGGGTGCTCAAAAATACTAGTAAGAATAAGAAAATAGCAAATCATTTCTTAACTCTCAAAAAACATTCTAACATCTTTACAAAAATTCAAATATCTGATTTACTAGACTAATAAAGATAAAACAGGGTCAGAGATATAGCTTAGTAGCACAGTGCCTACTGGCAAGAACAAGGTCCTGAGTTTGAGTCCCAGTCTAAAAATAAGCTAAAATATTTCAACTCCTGCTATTTCTCTGCCTACCAGGTTGCCTTGAGTTCTTCACTGCAGACCAAGGGCTTGATGAGTCCCTTATTTCTAAAGGTGTTCCATCCAGACAGGCAGGTATCATGACATGGTCTTGAGTTTCCCAAAAGACACACTTACTTTGGAGAAGCCAAGATCATGCTATCTATGCAATGCACAGCTGACTCAGCACGACTACTTGCCTGCCACATTAAATACTAAACAAAATTACTCTCTTAGGCCACAAGATGGCAATCTTTCAAAGGTTAAACCTTAAATTATCCGTCAGTTGTAACCTTTCACTGAAGGTTGTAACCTTCCACTGAATTTATGAAAAAGTTTTTTTCATTTTGCTGTTAAGTAGTTGCGGGGCTGGTGAGATGGCTCAGCGGCCTAAAGCGCCTGCTTAGGCAAGCTTAGGCAATGCAGGGACCGCAGTTCCATCCCTGACACCACATGCTGTGCCAGCCCCACCCCCAGGGCAGGCTGAGCTTAGAATACTGAATGTAGTATTTTAAAAGATCTGCAATGCAAACTCGTGACTCAAATGATCTTTACAGACAGATATATTTATCTTCCATAAACAAAAGAAAAATGTTCTTAAAGGTTCTCGTTAGTTTCTTTGTAGAAAATATATTATTTTTGGCAAAGAGAAACCTGTCAAGGCAATGTCAATTTTTTTTTTTGTTTTGTTTTGTTTTCAAGAGCTTAATATTTTATAGGGTAAGTCTGGTGAATAAGAATGTAAATTACAACATAAATACAATAAATGAATAAATATAAATTAGATAAATTACATATAATTTAAAAATTAAATACTTTTACAAAATGAAATATAATAAGGTATTACCTATCCTGCTGTATATACTTTGGGTGTTTTTGATCTTTAAAAAACAAAGCAAAAAAATGTGGTTCTGGATTAAAAGCACTGCTGTATGTATATTAACAACACGTATTTATTCAAGAGAGAGTATTTTTAAATTCTTAAGGCTTCCTCACTCCTGCAGGGTCCAGAGTGAAGGTCACAGGCTACCAAGCTTTGGAAGCATAAGAGCCCTTAGGGCAGAACCAAGTTTTCAAACTGAGTGGCCAGCAACCAAGAAAGGAAACCAAAGAGGAATCAAAGGTTGAGGTGAGAAGCCCCTGAAGGCCCAGGAACAAAGGCAGCCCGCTGGGAAGGTGGGGAAGGGGCAGGCCTGTGGAAGTTTCATTTCAAATGAAGAATTAGCAGCACTGTGGGATGCAACCCGGCTCTGACTTCCTAACCCTTCCTTAGCACACACACATCAAGAACCCTCTAAGGTAAAGGCGACCTCTCTAGTTGTTTCATTTAACTATCTTTTACAATCCTGGTAATGTGCAAAAACAAAAAGTCACAAAAAGAATTTGAAAAAGACCTTGAAAATGTTTTTAAATTATGAAAGCTTACGAAAAAGATAAAAAATGTTATAATTCCAGATGTCCAATACTAACTAGAACTTAAAGTTCTAGTTAGTATTGGAACATCTAAAATTATAACATCATTCTGGAAAATCTCAAGATAAAACTGCTTTTAAGGAAATCACGCGTACCTGTTCCAGGACCATAGTCCTTCCGATGAACAGTAGGCAGTATTCCCAAGCACTGCCAGAAGAACTGGATTCCTAAACTTTGGAGGGAGCTTTTAGATTTCACCATTTAAATAATACCTTACTAACGACTACTTTGTCTGTCTTGTGCCAAAAAGTTACAAGCAATAACACAACTTAAAATTTAGGAAGTGAGTCGGGTCTACCTACACTAACAATGGAACAAGGACGTGCTAGATTGGCTGGGTCAACAGTGAGGTGTGCTCATCACCTGTAGTGAATCCACAACTGAAAGTCCACAATCTTCATCAATGTGGGATGTCTATGTGAGCTTATGAGAGGCACAGCAAAGTAAAATGCTAATTTAAATGTCAGGCTTTTTGTTTTCAGTAGTTTCAATGGTATTGCATTTCCCCTGGTAATATTCACCTCTCTCAATATTGCAGAGAATGGAGCCGGGCATATGGCTCAGGAGCACAGCACCTGCTTAGCAAGCGTGAAGTCCTGAGTTCTATTCCCAGTCCTCCAAAAAAAATATATTGCAGAGTGTGTGATATCTGGAAGGTAATAATTTAAAGAACATATCTTATTTTCACAGTGTGGTAACAGAAAGGTAGAAACCAGGGACAAGTTATCAACGGGCTAACGTGGTGATGAGACTGGCACACATCTCAAAAAAATCCATGGTGTGACTACCCAGGCGAGGTGACACTGAGGACACTGTGCTTCCGGTCAAGGAGCCAGTGAGGGAGCTAGAGAGTGAGTGGCTCTCTGCGGTCACTGAATCAAAGCTTGATCGAGGTCTGTGTAAACCCGCAGCAGAACAGGAACGCTGGGGTGTCGAGGAACCGGACCTCTGCTCCACCACCTCATCTGAAATGGACCAAAAAGAGCAATTTATATGAATGGTGCACCTCCCAAATCCTTCCGCTGAAGCTGCCAGTGTCAGGACGTTAGGTAAACACATCTGAGCAAGGACCACTGAGTCATGAGCATCATGCTTCAGTGTTTCGGGAGCACTGGGATCAACAATGCTGCCTTCTGACAACCTTAAAAGGCATTACTATTTGCTAGCAATATTCCCACGCAGGCAGATGCAGCCCCTCAAGGCTCAACAGCACCTCTGGCATTCACAGTGAAGTGAATGCTCTCCATGTGGAAAAAAGCACATCCCGGCAACTTGACCATGTAATAACCAGTATAGAAGACACACCCACAGTATCTGAGATGATTTTACCTGGTCAACTAGCACCAAGTTTTATCTTCTCAGAGCTTAATGGCTGCATAACTTCCTTACCATCAATGCTTTTAAAATCCAAAAGATAGCTCCTGTTGTCAACGAGGTAAAGTTGTAAGCTCATTTTTACATAATTGCCAGTCACTGGATTTTTTCTTCTTACACGAAGATGATAAGCATTCACAACCTAAATAAAAAAATCAGGAAAAACAACAAACTAAAAAAATGTCTTCCTTAGTATCGTGAGGAATGTCAAAAATAAATAACTGACAGGGCTGGAGTATGGAAGGAATTTTTCACTGATTCCCTTTTTACCTACTGCAAGTGGTTTACTTTAATATTTAATTAGTCTCCTTAGCAGCAGTACCATTTGTGAACAGCAACTACAACTTAAAAGAGAACTCAAGCATACACAGTGGAACCTTCACTCCAGTATGTACCCATGCTAAAGCTGCAAGAATATCTTTTTTAAAAAATTAATATTTTATTTTTTCATTTTAATGAGAAAAAAGATAAAATAGCAATGAAACAGTTTCAAAACAGGATAGTAGGACTGTTACAACACTTACTACACTGCATATTGTTGTCCTTGTAGTAGTTGTTTAAAGGACAAGATGCAGACATGACATCTTGTCTAAACAACAACTGCCTTTCCTTTACACTTTACTGATGCGTGGGGAGCAGCAGGAGTAAGGAGGAGCTAATCCTTCCAAGGTTTACCTGAGGTTCTGTCACACAAATCAGGCATCACAAAGATCCTGGGAGGAAAATACCCAGCCCTCTCCCCACCCCTCCCCCAGCTCTTGAACCTAGGGCCTCTGCACTGAGTTACTCTTTTTTAATTTGGAGAATCCTGCTAACTTGCTCAGTTATCAGGCTGTGCTCAAACTTTTGATTCTACTGCCTCAGACCCCAGAGTAATGGGATTACAGCATGAGCCACCAGGCTCAGCCACTACATGTCTTCAAAACAACACTCTGTATCAGGTAAAGAATATTTAGGGCTTTTAAAACATGTATCAAAGTTTCAAAATTTTTCAGCAAAAAAATTTAAAGAAATAACATCTCTTTTTTAGTTAAACAAAGCTGCTTCAAGAAAGGCATGGCTGTGTTTTAGTTTTAAGGAAATATTTTCATTTGTTCATGTACAAATAATGAAAGCAACTTATTATTTAAACACATTAAATAAATATTTACATAGCAAGTCTGGATGTTTTTCTACTTCCTTTAGAAGAATTTTCAGTCAAGAAAAGAAAAAAATGGAGAAGGGTATCTAAAATGAAAAGGCATTTTCCCCTCCACATATATTTAAGCAGAACAGCAATGAAATTAACCATTAACTTTAAAAGAAAGTAAAACTGGCTGAAACTAAGTAAAACATTCCATAACAGGGTTAAAAGCAACAGATAAGTGAATTTCTCAACTTGGAGAAAAGTATTTGTTGACTAAAAACAATGTGTCCTGACAATATAATTTATATTAACCCCTAGCTGTCATAGCCACCCACCTTTCATTAAGAAAAATTAAATTACTATAACGAAAGAAAAAGTAAAAATCTGCCATCTCTGAAGACTCAGGACTATTATGAAGCATGCTGAAACTTGCAGTGCTTCCTCATGTAATTTCAAGTTGATTACCTTGTTTCTTGGCCAAGAATGAGATTCTATAATTCAAAATATGCAGTTCCAGTACCAATGGCTGTTTATCCTTGTAGAGGTATATTTCTTTGTCTTGTTTTGAATGCATATGTTAACTGCTAGAAAGAAGGGGTTACTAGCCAAAAGTACTAAGTCCACTCAATTTATGTTAAAATAAAAAAACATTTTCATGATCTCTATACACAGCTCAATGGCTCAGAAAGCTTGTAAGAAATGGCAGGGCCAGCCAGATAGCTCAGTGGACTAAAGCATCTGCTTAGGCACAACTCAGTGGCCGGGATTCAATCCTAGGCACATACTGGTTCCAAACTCGGGGTGTGCTGAGATTGTTGGGAGCAGAGGAAGCCAGAAAATTGATGAAGAGTGCGTAGGTGGGACTGTAGGTGGGACTCGGCCTTCTCACCTGAAGCCAACAGGCTGCCTCAGTGCTGAGAAAAACATCCTGTCTTCTTCAGGCTATTAGTCCCTAAGCAACCTTGTGTCATGTGGTGCAGACTTTGCAAAAGTATAAATAAAGGGACATTTTTGTGTGAGTCGAGTTAGTCTTGCTCATCAGGCAGACTGAGGACCACCTAGCCATAGACATTCATCTTGTTTTCCTACTGCCGTGTCTCCCCGGGGTTGAACCGTTCACAGTAAGACCTAGGGATCCCTACAGAGATGACGACAGAGACTGGGCATGGTGGCGTGTGCCTGTAATTCCAGTGCTTGGGGGCTGAAAACAGGAGGATCACTATGAGTCCAATCTACATAGTGAGATCCTGTACTAATTACATACAAAAGAAAATGCCTTCTCCAAATGACTTTGAAACACCATATTCTCCTACCTTCCATTCAAAATCCAGCTGCTTCATAGCTCGGTAAACTTCAGCCATGATGTCATACGGTTTGCTCTGGCTTCGGATTCCAAGATGCCA
This sequence comes from Capromys pilorides, assembly GCA_004027915.1. Lineage (NCBI taxonomy): Eukaryota > Metazoa > Chordata > Mammalia > Rodentia > Capromyidae > Capromys > Capromys pilorides. The sequence goes on from PVKN010007111.1 coordinate 22,083, forward strand.
CTTGGCTTTTTTCACTGCTAATGATTTGGGCTTTGTAGTATTCAGTGCATCCAGTGGGCATCTTGCTTTGGGGCTGTCTGCTATAAGGGGTGGCATCCTTTCTGGATGAGGCTTCAGGCCTGGAGGAATATGCATGGCACTATCATCCATAAAAGAACCAGTTGGAGGACTAGAGGCGAGGTAGAACTCACTGGCTTGGTTCATTATTCTCCGATTGTCAATGATAAGATGATAAGCCACTGCGAGCTGGTCTTGAGGGTCACCACTATATAAACTGTTCATTACTTCTGACTCTGTACACTCAAATTTTTCACATACTTCTTTCACAGCCTCATCATCAATGACGTTAGCATCATAAGAGGGGTCTTCAGGAAATAAGTAATTGGGCAAATCTTGTTTAAACCATTCATGCTCTCTAGGAAAAACCACAATAGACTGTTATTAAGAACATGCTTTGTCAAGTTGCAAATAATGTAGACACAGGCCAATACAACAAGAACTCAAGAGCTGTGGTCTTGAGTCTCAGCTTGCACTTACCTTCTGTAAGGCCTTGGGCCAGTTAATGCAGCTCTATTCTTGGAATAACTATGATTATTCAGGTCTGGGTACTTCATTTCTTGACACTGAGCAAAGTGAGCCTGTCACTACAAGGAAAACAACTAGAAACACTTGCTGCCAATGATAAATTTCAGGACTTCAAAAGCAAAACTTTGGAATTTTGTATAGCAATTTCTATATGCTTACATGAACCTGACAACTTTTTGATACCTAATGACCATCTGATGAGGTCAGTGTTGATAATAACTATGTTGAGCCATAGATGTAGTTCAGTGGCGCAGTGCCTGCCTAACAAGTACAAGGCCCTGAGTTTGTTTCCTGGGATCTTCCCCCAAAAATAGTAATAATAAAATAAAACAAATGTGTTACCATTCAAGAAATCTGCAGAGCCCAGAAACATAAGATTTTCCAACAGCCAATGTATGGTGTAACAGAACTACATGTGCATGAAAGATCACTCATAATAAAAAACAGACTGCTTGGTTATAATGTACTAAACTCTGAAAGTTCACTGATACGTTCTCATTTGATAGTTAGATTAATGTTAGACTGCTTCAATATAAAAAAATTACAATTATCTGAAAAGCTATTAATCATCTCCTGAAGTGACTAGGTAGTGAATTTTCTAATCACCTACCTAAATGAGGTCAGATCTTCTCCATGTATTTCAGCTAATACTAAGAATTACAAGATTTAATGAAGACAGCTGTGAGACTTGTCTTTGAATAAGGCTTAAAAAGGCTTACAAGAGTGGAAAACAATGCCACTCATTTTACACTTTTTTGTTTTGGAAAATAAATGTTTTCAGAGAAGATATATTTAACATACAATGGATGTATTAAGTAAACTAATTACCTTTTTCTTCTCATAGGGTAGTATTGATAGAACCTACATTTAAAAGTATTTTCTTAGGGTTGGCCAAATAGCTCAGTGGATTAACATGCCTGCTTAGGCAGCTGAAGCAGCTAGGGTTTGATCCCTGGCCTGCTGTGCCGGCCCCACCCCTGGGGTGTGCTAAAATGGTGACTGAGACTGTGAGTGGCGGCACAAGACTGCAATCCCAGTTCTTGGGAGGCTGAACACAGGTGGATCACTACAAGTCTGATCTACATAGTGAGACCCTGTAGACCCGTCCTAAAATGCAAAGTAATAAAAAAAAATAAAAATAACTTTGAGGTCCTCCATAGTTTTAATCAGTATAAAGACCTACTAAAGCTAGAGAGTTTGGGATTTTCTCTAAATCTTATTTTTTCATACTTCTGGGCCTTTGTACCTGACATTCTGCCATTGCTGTTGCCATCCTAGAATCTCACACACTAATCTTCACGATTAAACACTGTTATGTAATGGAACCAGGCATTCTGACCAAATGGCTTCTATTGCACTAATTTATTTATCAATATTTACTGAGGAAATATTATGGACAATAAGACACACTCCTCCACACAGAAATTACATACTATGTAAATAGATTAAACAAACATTTATAAGAATACACAGTTACAAACACACAGATACCCAAATTCTGCAATAGAGACGCTGAGTGGGAAAGCATGGTGGAAAGCCAGAGCACAGAAGGCAGCACGGGAGGCAGAGGATTAGGAAAGCCCTCTGGCTAACACTGTACTTAAGCAAATACCAGAATGATCATACATCACCCAAGCAGAGTTGGGGAACACTTATTCCCAGCAAAAGAAGCAACACATGCAAAGACCTTAGGACAAGAAAAAGATTTACCGTATTCTAACACCTGAACCAGCCCCAAATCATGAAAGCATAATGAGCTATGAAAAAGGAATGGTGAAAGAAATAGTGTATCTGAGACTTTAAGCAAAATTTTTCAAAATCAACTTGTTTCTAACACCAGAAATTAACCAATACTTTCCAACAATCTGAAGAGTATTAGTAGTGGCCAATACACTGTTATCAACTTGGCTAGATCACCTTGGCAGTTCCACACCCTGGGCCATGGGAGCCTGCCCCAGACTGAAGCAGCACAAAGAGGGTATACACAGGAGTTGAGGAAGGATTCATAATTTCTCTTCCTTGGAGAAACTTCAGCATCTGAACTAAGCATCTGGATGTACATGAGGGCATGACCTTGAGGACAGTACCTGGTCCCAGCTCCCTCCTCTCTGGCTTTACCCTGTGCCCTCATTCCTGGCTACAATGAGGTCAGAAGTTTCCCTGTATGCCCTTCCACTCCGTTTCTTCCTCAGATCCACCAAACATAAACTGAAAGCTTCAAAACAGACAAAATAAACACTTCCTTTTTTAAACTGTGTATGTCAGGTATTTTGTCCCACTGACAGGAAACTAATCAATTCAGAAAACTGGTCCCAGAGAGGTGGAGTCATTGGCATGACTACACCTGACTATGTGTCTGGAAAATCTTTGGAACTGGCTTTAACCGGGATTTGGAAAGGTGGGGAGATGTGGGCCAGAGAAGTCTTAGAATATTTGGAGCAGAGCTTAGTGGACAATTCTAATGAGGGATCAGAAGACTACAATGCTCAATGCAATGCAAATCATAAAGACTATGCACACACTATGGCAAAATTGCTCCTACATTTTGTCCACATCTTAAGCTGCCCCTGCTTGGAAACAGCCACACAAGGCACAGTTCTTTATGATTCATTTCAGTGCCCAGCCATCAAGCACTCAGAAGCCACTACAGCCATGATTGCGGTGGGCCTGGTACTTCTCAAAGTGGTGACAGTTTTAGGTGTCATCACATTAGGTTTCTGACATGAAGAATGCAAGAGTTACAGTCATGGAAGCTTCCACACAAATTTCAAAGGACAGCACGGTGATTACACAACATATGTCAAGGTCAGAATACCACAAGAGTGCCTGAGTGGAAGATGCAAGAAACTGTCAGCAGGAGGTCAAAGTTCCAATAAACGCTCCAGTAAGCTGAGAGACCAGGAATGTGGGGCATCTGCTAAGGAAACTACCAAGAGTGTGCACAACAAGGCTGAGACAGAGGCCACACAGACCACGACTGGCAAGACTACAGGGGCGGGGCCCCCCGGGCTTAGGCGCTCACATCACACCACCATCCACATCCATCAGATGCCAGACACACAGCTACACAGGCCTTGATCTTTTCTAAGTTCTGGCCTTGTTTTGGGCTGCCTCTTTTCTGAATCCATACTAGAATGGTAATGTTTACTGTGGGTTACCTTATCTTGGAAGTATCCTTCTTTTTATAATTATGGCTGGTTCAGTCTGCCCTCGGCGTGCGTCTGGCACAGCATGTGGTGCCAGGGTTTGAACTGTGGTCTCTGCGGTTGCCTAAGCTTTCATAAGCAGGTGTTTTGGACTGCTGAACCATCTCACCGGCCCCTTGAAGTATATATCTTGGTTTTTAAAATTTTACAGGGACTCACTAGTAAGAGTTGCCCTGAGCGTCAGAAGAGACTTTGGACTTGGAATTTTGAGTTGGTACTATTGAGACTTTGTGGAAGAAATTACTGTTTTCCCAGTACTTATACTGGGCACAGTTCTGACCTTACTGTATTTAAAAGATCAGGCATCTAAGGAGATATGTTTGTGTAACAAGGTGACAAAAGATGGACATGTGGCTGTTACTCTTGATTGTCAAATTGAGTGGTGTGAGCGATGGCTAGGAGATCAGTCATGGGGTATGTCCTGGAGGCTTTCTCTGTCCCTGGGCCCTATTCTCTCAGCTTCCTGGGTGCCAACCTGTAAGTAGCTTTCATTTGCCATGTTTCTGCCTTCGAGCCAGTAACCATGGACTGACACCTCTAAAATCATAAGCTCCAACAATTCTTTATCCTTACATCATGTATATTACTACTGTGTCCCAGCACTAGACAGGTAACAAACAGAGGGCCTCAGTTTCTCACTGCCAGACTCTGAAGCTCTGTGCAAGCAGAAAGTAATGGCCAAGGCAGAGTTAAAAACTGACCACTGGAATACTACTGACACACCCCAACTAACAGAGCCTGTCTCAAAGGCTAGGAGGCTTACTAGATTATAGCTATTTTTTCCTTTGCGATGAGGTCTCATTATGTGGCCCACTATACTACCAAGGTTGGTCTCAACCTCATAGGCTCAAATGAGTCTCCTGTCTCAGTCTCCCAAGTAGCTGGGACTATAGGCATATCCCAGCATACCTGGCTCAGATTATGCCATTTTAAGAAATCATTACCTAACTTCTACTTGATCATTTAGCTAAAAATGGAAATATTTTTGTAGCCACATGATGGAGAAATCAGACTTTAAAGGCAATCACTAAAAACTAGCAGCAACAACAATGAAATACAATTGAGACTATGTATATGCATACAAAGGAAAACAGGACCATGAGAAATATGTTTGTGCATGTCTATGGCAACATTACTCATAAAAACTGAAAGAAACAACTCAAATGTCAATCAACTGATGAAGGTAGTAGATCTATACAATGGAATATTTTTTTCAAGAAAAAAGAATGACGTACTAACACATGCTATATTATGTATTTTCAAAATATGCTAAAAGAATAAATCCAGTCACACAAAGCCATACACTATATGACTCCATTTAAAGACTGGGAGGAGACAGAAATGGAGAGTGACAGAGCTTCCTGGAAGGGTAAAGAGTTCTGGAAGTAAGAGTGGCAACAATGAACAATTCTGTGACATAATAAACCACTACACCCCACAATTTAAAGGTAAA
>PVKN010007112.1:0-2500 GCA_004027915.1 Capromys pilorides
GGAAGATTCTGTTCATGGCCAGCAACGACATGGTAGCAGAGCTGACTTGGAGCAAAGCTACTTACATCATAGCATCCAGGAAGCAGGGAGAGAAGGCAAGAGCAGGCAACAAGAACAAGGGTCCCAATGACCTGCTGGAGCTAGTCCCCACCCCCTAAGAGTATATGCTGCTGCTGAACTCAGTAGTGCTCCTTTGGCAATGCACAAGCATGGTGGCATGTTGCATATTCTGGAGAAGAGTGAATACACCTCAGATCCAGCAGTTTACCTGGACATATACTTTAGATATAATAGGAGGCAGGTGAATCTTGTGCTACTCTGATGATACCTGTGTCTAAGTGAATAAAGGCAAAACAGGACTCCTGACCCCCACCAGAACTGCCTGCCTCCAGCCAGTGGTCAGGCCTGGTATGGAACCTGCAGTGGAACTCCCAGCAGAGTGGCTGGGAGTGAGTTTCAGCAGGCTAATCTAGGAATAGAACAGCTTGCCAGTGGGGCAGAGTGGGGTCACTTCCCCGGACTGCAACAGGAAGAATTCAAGCATAGCAGCCAGACCCAAGCCAGGCCCAGATGGATGAGGCCAAACGTGGTAGAACTGGACCTGGTAAGCTGAGATACACTGCTAGACCCACATCTATGAGTGCATCAGAGAGAGAGAGAGAGAGAGAGAGAGAGAGAGAGAGAGAGAGAGAGAGAAAAGGGGGGGGGGGGGGGGAGGGGAGGGGAGGAGAGGAGAGGAAAGGAAAGGAAAGGAAAGGGGAGAAAGGAGGCAACAGGTAACCAGGGTGAAAGCTTGCCTGGAAGTCTCCGGGTACATCAAGGGCAGGTGATGAGACAGATCTCAGGGGAACTAATACAAATTCCCAACTTTATATCTGCTTAGCTATACAGTCATGGTGTTGGCCCTTGGGGTCTAAAATACAAACTCATTAATTACAAAAGTTTGTCAAGCACTAAATCTCACTACCCATTAAACTGCAACTGCCTTAACCCATAATCTTGGGTAGTAATATCAGTAGGGTAATTATATCAGTAGGTAATAATATCAGTAGGAGCTAAGGTTTACTACTATACCAAGGCTCTACACAAAAGTTTGGAGGATAATACTATACAAAATTACAAAGAGAAGGAGCAAAATGTAGTCTCAGGCCCCAAGTCCACCAAGAACAAATTCAGGAGACACTAGCACTGAAGAAAATGGAAGCCACACTCCTGAAATCTCTGAAATAATGGCGTCTGAAGTAAGGAAACAACTGCAGAAAGGTATAAAGGATATCAGATCAGAAATAATCACCAAAGTAAAAAAATGAAATGATAACTATAATGAAAGAATTAGGGCCAGTGAGATAGCTCAGTGGTCTGCTTAGGCAAGCTTAGGTAACCTCAGGGACCTTGCCTTGATCCCCGACACCACATTCTGCACCAGCTCCACCCCCAGGGCAGGCTGAGCCAGCCATAATATTAAAAAATAAGAAGAAGAATTACTAAGTGCTTCTAAAGTAGACACTGATTTAAAAAAATAGAGAATAGAAAAGCAAAACAAACCATACGCTTAGGACTCTCTGCCCACTAGAGGAAAGAGCCCTGTGGCTGTCTGCATGCTAAATTAATCCTATTTCTGTGTGTCTTTAATCTTCATCTGCCCCCAGGTCAGAGAACAAACCAGCAGGACTAGGTCCCTACATGTGACAACACCTGGAGGGAAGATCCTAGCAGGGCCAAGTTCCTACGAATGGCACCCAGAACAGGGACCAACATAGCCTGGTTTCCTACATTTTTTTTTATTAATTTTCCTATGTTCCTAGTATTTATGAGTTCATATGTCAAAAGTGTATTAAATACTTGTATTTTCTTACACTTTGGTCTAGAGTAACAGTTTTGTTGATAGTGCTTGATTTTTCTCATACAGTATATAAAACAGAGACAAATTATTTTCTCTTGGTATGTTTGGACACTAGTCTGATTGTCCTTTGTCTTACAAAATCAAAAAAATCCTTATCAAGATTTAGGGTAATAGCAAAACTTCTCTGTATTTGTTGACTTTAAAAAAATAAAATAAAGAACTTGGTATACTCTATCTTGCCTACCTTTTCATCAAAAATGTGAAAGTAGCAATCAAGTTGCTTTCCCTTATTCCTAGTTTACTTAGCTCCCCCAAACTCAAAGTTTTCATTCCCAGCTGGTCTTCAAACTATTCAAACTTTAACCCTTAAATTGTGTGTGGTGCATGTCAATCCATTGCTTTACTGACAAGAGTCAAAGTTATCGTAGGCCTTTTCATTCCTCTGGAATTCAGCAGCTGTATATTTTAAATTGCTCTTGATCGAAGGCATTAGCTTCATCCTAGTAGAAGGACATGGTGTTCAACCAGTCAGAGTGAATTGTGAAAGATCTATCCCAAATCACGCATGTAATCTCATTTATGACAAGAAGAACAGCTTAACATCATGATGATTTCAGACATTACAATTGAATGTTTCTCTTTAACACTGAAAATCCT